>JAFEMH010003125.1:0-288096 GCA_022495995.1 Adenophora triphylla var. japonica | reverse complement strand
ACATACAATTCAAAATAATATAGGGATTCCCGTAAATAACGGATAAAATGAATATATATGCATTTATGAGAGAGTCCAACAACATCAAAATGCGGATGAACCAGTTGCTTGCTGAGGAGGTCTACGAGAGAAACAAGAAAGAATTATTCCGAATGTATCATAATGTGCATCTTACGGAGACTGAGGACATCATAGGTTTAGAGCTGTGCAGATGAACTTATCACCTTCCATGAAGCCATTAATAGTTCTGTTCTCATAGAGTGGATTACGCCACTAATAAGGAGTTAAAATCAACGTAACGACAATGACGCTTCATCCCTTGTCCCATTACCTGAAGGTGCCAAACTTATTGGTTGTAAATGGATATTTAAAACCAAAAGAGTCTCTGAAGGCAATGTGGCTAATGAGACAAGGCACGTCTTGTTGTGAAGGTAATTTACTCAAAAGGAAGGCATTGACTACAAAGAAACATTTTCTCCGGCATCTTCTAAATCCTCTTTTATGATCATTATCACACTAGTGGCACATTATGATTCCTTGTAGCTTTCATCAAAATGGATGTGTATTGGCTTTTCTCAAAGTTGTATATCTATTTGTTCAGTTTATAATTATTTCTCTTCCACAAGAGAATTAACTATACTAGTATCCTTCTAATATCTTTGCATCTAGTAAAAAGATATCGAAATACCTAATGATCTCAAAATGATCCGATTCGCATACATAAGCATGTAGTTTAATGTTTTATAGGTACTTCATCATTCTTTTGGATGCGACTTAATGTTCTTCTTCTTCGGGTCGCTTTGGTATTGACCAAGCTATCCCAAGAAGAATGGCAAGGTCTGGAACGAATACAACCTTGTGCCGACACATTAAGCTTCCTACCGCCGGAGCATAAGGGATATTTTCCGCATACTTGTATTTAAAATTAATTTTAGGACATTACTTTAAACTGAATTTATCTCTTTTAAGAGACAGGATGTCACGTGGCTTCCAATTTTCCACGCTAAACCTTTGCAGACCTTCTCTATACAGCTCTTTTGTGATAATCCCAAAATACCTCGTGAATGATCAAGATGAATTTGGATTCCCAATACAAAAGATGCCTCACCAAGACCTTTCATTTCAAATCTGTTTGAGAGAAATTTCTTATTTTCCTTTAGAAGGTTCTTATTATTACTAGCAAGTAAAATATCATCCACATATAAGACTAAAATTATAAATCTACTCCCATTGAACTTATTGGTATATACAATCTTCACCAAGATTCGCTTCAAAACCAAATGAAAGAATAACTTGATTAAATTTTAAATACCATTCATGTAAGCTTGCTTGAGGCCACAGAAAACTTGTTCTTAAGTTTACAAACTAATTGATTAGTTTGATCTGAATCGGTTACCATTTTTGGCTTCCTCATATAGATGGTTTCTTTAATGTCTTTATTGAGAAAGTCCGTCTTAGAGATTGATCCCACGTAGCTCAAGATCATAATGTGCCACTAATGCCATAATGATCCTAAAGAAGAGTTCATAAAGATACCGGAGAAAATGTTTCTTTATAATCAATGCCTTCCTTTTGAGTAAATCCCTTAGCAGCAAATACGTGCCTCATAATCTTCCCACATTACCCGCGACACCTTTTGATTTTAAATATCCATCACAACCAATAAATTTTGCAGTTTCAGGTAATTGGACATGATCTAAAACGCATTCATATTTTCCAAAAAGCACCTTTTCATAATTGGCCGAGCAAGGCCCCTTTTACATAAAATTTTTCTTCACACAAAAGATGAACGACAAGCAAAAATTAACGCTTAACCAAGACATGAGACAACAAGATCCGAACACGTGTCGTGCGACATAAAACGCTCTGCGTGTCAATGGGATAATCTTGCACTAACCATCATGCCCCTTCCCGGAGTAAAACTTTAATCCATATTCAGAAATTTAATCAAGCAATGAATAATAACACTCTAGTAACGAATTAGAGCATTTAAATAACATCATAACATAATAATTTCAACAGGTATTAAAAAATTAAAGTATAGCAAACATATTCTATAATAGTTCAAGTTAATCGAAAACTTGAGCGGCTCTAATACCAATTGTTGGAACATTCCCATTTGTGAACCCGAAAGCACTCAAGTCTCAGATTAAGTAAGAGAAGAAGATGAAGGCGGAAGCCGTGACACCTGCCCAGTCCATTTTGTTACTTAATGATGTTTCTTGCAAAGGAAGAAACAGAAGAATAAGAAAATCATGAAGGGAATTTGGAGATCTTCTTGATGACTAATGCCTTCCTTAGTAATCAGATAATTATAGAGAGAGTAAATAAGGATGATGCAGTAGTTTCGAGGTTGACTGGTAGGCCTCTACATAGAGGAAACAATGGCACCTCATCAAGGGACTACACACTTTCAATTAATGGTGCTAAATTACCATTCCTCTTGCACCATAAATAGGTAATTTCCACCTTGGGAATTCTTAGACATTTAATTAATATTCTATACTTTTCAATAACATTATTTCAATGATTTACAGATGTACGTAGACATGTTACTTAATATTTATTAAGTATACACATTTTTTAATCCATGTTCTTACAAAAAGTTGTAATATCATCTTTAAAATTGTGCTCGCTTTTATGGCAATATAACTTTCCATTCAATGTTTTCATTGAATTGCAACAATAAAATTCAACATTAGTAGGAATGGGGTTGCATAAAATTAAATGTTGAGAGCAAAATTGCAAGTGTTGGTAAAACGTGGGTAGCTAAAATGTAATTTGCCGTTAATTGTTTACTTTCTACTCCCTCCGTCCCAAAAAGTTATTAGTTTCTCTTTTTTCGTTGTTAGTTTAAATGAACTTTGAGCAATAATTCAAGTTAATTTAATTATCCGAATAAAAATCTAAAATGTGTTATTAATACACCATTATAAATATTATCAATAACAATTTTTAGATTCTCATTAAGATAAACTAGAAACACAACCTATTATTACTCAAATTTCATTCATATAAAAAAAGCGGGACTAATTTTACATGGCAGAGGGAGTATTTCTTAAGCTTTTGAGAATCTCTCCCACTTTAGAAGCCAAAAAAATGCAAGTTCAGTGAGACAAGGTAAAACTCAAAAAGCAAACATGGAAGTTAAGGCATCTATATTCCAGAGAATGCTTTCCATCAAAGCTACGACGGAAGCAGCCTAACATGGATGGAGTTTGGAAACAGACACCTAGTAATCTATACTCCCTTCGCTTTCCAACCTCGAGCGCATACTTTCCATTTTGGGCGTCTAAACCTATGTGCAAGTATTTTCTAAACTGGAAAGAAATTTTTTTAACTATTCCCTCCACTCATTCTCTCTTCCTACATTATTTTAATACTCACAACACCATTATAATTTACTATTCCCTCCACTCATTCTCTCTCTGCTTTCTATTTTCACACTCACAACACTTTCAATATAATACTCCCTCCTTAATTTACGTGGTAAGTCAAAGCGTACATCTAGTGTTTGAGGATGTAGAAGGAGTATATATATAAAAACAGATATAAAGTTGTCTTTCGGTATGCTTAACATTCAAAAAATAAAAGATTTTTTCTTTCAAAATAATGATAATTCTAAAAGCTATTGTTGAGAGTAACTTTTTAATGTTGTCCTAATAAATGTTTCTGAAAATAAAAGACTAAAATATCTTGCAAAAGAATGCCAAAAACTTGTAAAAAATGCGTTTTTTTGAACTTAACAAAAAACGTGTTTTGTAACTCATTCTCTCCTCACTGCAAACGGACTCTCTCTCTCTCTAAATGCAAACAAATTTCTTCCACGGGCTTCTCTCCCTTAACGACGAACCAAAACCGCCGTCCTCATTGTTCAAAATCAAACAACCCATGTGAATTAAACGATAAAACCCTCTTACCTCCATCCTTTCGTGAACGAAAACCTTAAACGAATCGTGTTGAAGAAGCAATCTGGCATACCCATCACCCAAAGAAATAAACAACGAAGATTTCTGCTCTAATCGACCCAATCGTCTCAGTCGAAAACTCTCATACTAGAGCTTCTTATTCAAGAATAAATCGGGAACAATTACATCGGGCACCTCGAACCTCTTTTTCGGGGTGGATTGAGAGATGGGTCTTCGTGTGCCACTTTTCACCTAAGAATGCCATCTTCCCAAATCACCCAACAAGATCGCCGTAATCCATTTGTTTGATTAATAACGACATTAATTTCGTGTCACCTTGGCTCAAAACCCTTAGTCCTGAATTAATTTGAAGCTTATTCAATTTATTACTTCACCGAATTACTTGTCTGCTTTTAGATGCCAGTAAGACAGCGTGGCTAGCTGCTGGGTGTTTGTTTTTTTGAGTGCCAGCCGCATGTATTTTCGAGTGCCAGCCTGCTTGTGTTTTTGAGAGCTAGTAAAATGATTATCCAGGTATTTTGGGGTGCCAGTGTATGTGTTTTTGAGTGTCGCCTGTACGCTGATTTTGAATGACATATCTATATTTTTTTGAATGCCAGTGTTTGTGTTTTTGAGAGCCAGGCAAAATATATTAGTGTAACAAAATGCCAAGTTAAGCCTGGAACAGAAAGTGCCTTTAGTGAAGAGTGCCGAGTCTATGGACATAAAAGTGCCCGTGTAAAAGTGCTTGAAATGCCGTCAGCTTAAGAAGTGCCGCGCGCCAGCTTACACCGGCACTTTGTTAAATTGGTATCGACCCTTTTTCAATGGTGGGATTGTTGAGTTATTACATGCACTAGCACTTTGTCACACCCAAGCACTTTCGTTGCGAACAGTAATCTGGCATAAACTGGGAACCCAAAACACGTTTTTCTGATGACGGAGTAAAACGCCGTTTTTCATAAGACCAACTCCAAAAGAATTTGAGCTTATATTTAATTTGACAATATTCTTTGACTATCAACTATTTATCCTTATCATCAACCTTTATTTTTTATTTTTAACATCAATATGGATTTTTTCACAAAAAAAATAAATAAAAAAAATCAACATGGATACTTTTGGCATTATTTATTTAATTTTAAAAAATATACTTTTTTTGTCTCACTACAAACTATACACTTTTCTCACAGAGCATCCTTAACTACAAACTACTACCTCTGTTTCAAATCTGATTTAGGATACTTTCTCATACGATCATTGCAGGAAATTAATATAATAAGAGATAGAGAATGAGTGTAGGAGGCATTATGAGTATAAAAAGTAAATATATGAGAGAGAATGAGCAGGACTCATAGTAAGAAGGAAAATTGTTGTTATTGTGGTATACTACAAGTGAGTATCATTGAATATAAAAATAATATAAACTTTGCAATTTTGAGATATTATAAGTCGAGCGGGACGCCCAAAATAGAAATTGATCCTAAGTCGGGCTGGGACGGAGGGAGTATATACTTTTTAAAATGAAAATATTTTATTATTTTTATATTAATGGGACTCTAAATATTATACTCAAAACGACAACTCTATCTTTCTCTCTCCACTCTATTTTCCATACTCACAACATCAATTCATAAACAATTTTTCTTACCATTTATGAGCAAATAGTAAGTGTGTATTATATAATAGGACGAAGAGGGTATAATCTAACCGAACTTTTTCTCTTGATCCCTCACATTATTATATAGATGAAATTTTATTATTTCATGTTTATTTTATTGTCAAAATCTTGTAAAAACGCGTTTTTGCTGAGCTTAAAAACGTGTTTTTAGAACACGTCGTCGATTTCCTATCATAAGATGCGTCGTCATCGAGACCTGATGAGCAATTCACCGATGAAGTATCCGAGAACTCACTAGTAGCCCCATTTAACGCAGCTGAGAAACCATGGGCTCTTCCACGAATTTTTTAGTATTCTCAAAGGAGCCATCCAATTGAAGAGAGCCGATTCAGTTTGCTCCTGAGGAAAGAGAAAAAGGACGTAATGAGAGGATTTGTTCGTGGTTGGCCCGTAGAATTGAGAAAACCAAATTCCTCGGATATCCGCCGTCATCCACCGCATTTGAAGGACATACATCTTCGGAGGCTGTCACCGGTACAGTGCACCTGAAGGTGCATTTGCTTGATGTGTGTAAGATTTTGGAGAATTGAGGGAGAAAGCTGAAATTGATATGCTTTTTGTATTGAAATCGAGCTGCGACTTAGGATTCTTTCTGATTCCAACACATACACATAGTAGAGAGAATTTTCCGTTTCTTTCCTTTCTCCTTTTTGGAGTCAAAGGGCCCCGTAAGTTCAAGAACAGAGAGAGTTTTCCGGCCTTTGTTTGTCGTCGCCTTTTACCTATTTGAGTACCTGGGCTTGGGAATCGCTGTTGGCCTGGCATTTGACGTGCTAGTGCTAGGATTCGATGTGCCAAAGTGTTACTGCAAACATTGAATGCAAATGCAGCGTATGTGTTTTTGAAATGAGCGTTGCAGTTCAGTGCCGATGCATGCTGTTTTTGAGTGCCAGCAAGAAAAAAAAAAAAGAGTACTCACCAAGCCAGGGGTAAAAAAGTGCCAACTTGATAGGATAAAAAGTGCCAAGCGTAAAAGAGCTGCCAACACATGTATTAAGAAGTGCCATTAATATAATGCTGTCATTGTCAATCTACAAAAGTGCCATTGACAGGGTGCCACTCTACGTGAGTTTAAGTGCTGGCAGCCTGAAAAATGGTTACCCACTAATTTTTGTTAAACTGCACCGGCACTTTTACACCTCTATAATTTGACACCTTTCGTTACACATACACTCGGCACTTTGTTTACACTGACACTTTGTTAAACTCAGTATTGACACTTTTTTTACACTCGGTCATTGTCTACACATACCTAGTGACTGTAATTCTGTCTAGAAGATCGGCACTTCGTTAAATGTCTGACACACTTTACACAACTAAAAACAAAACAAATCGTTTCTCCCTAAAGTTGCTAGAAAAAAACTAGTTTTTTATAAGACCAACTCTATTTTATTTCTTATTATTTTGATTTACTATTTATAGCAGGCTTTATTGATTCCTCACATTATATAGATGAAAATATTAATACATAAAAGACTTTGCTAACTTTTCGGTGTCATGCACTTTCGACGAAGGAACCATTATTTCGTGGTTGATTTAATTAAGATTTTTTTCTGGAGAGTTTATTTCACTAAAAAATTGGATAAATTGTTACATTAGTTTTAACCGTAAGTTTGTTAATTTTGATTTTTATTTATTTTTATTATATCAAAATTATAAAAAGAACCAAAAGTCGATACAATTGTTGTCATAATAATAGGCTACATTAAATACTTTGACTAAGTAGATTATTTTATTTTTAAATCATTACTACTTTATTTTTTAATAAACTACAATGTAAGAAATTTTTGTTTTAACCTGTCCTTTTTTATAAAAAGCTTTGTTATAAACGTTTTTACTAAATTTCTTTCTACTATTTTTTTATTATCGTAAATTAAATGTTTAAAAGTGAATAATAAGAATATTTATATTCTTTTCCAAAGCTTAATACTTCTAAATTCAAATGAATTGTCCTTTTAGAATAAAAAATAAATGAATATCAAACTTTTGATTTAGGGAATATTTTAAAAATATTTATTTTAGCAAAAATGCATAAATACACTTGCTATTCTAAATTTTCAATTTTACAATTATATAATGAATAGTAAAATAACAAAGTAGTAAAATAAATCATTTAAGGAAAAATAGTTTAAAATAACAATTTCTATTGGGGAATATAATCACCGAAGTTTCTCACATAACGAAAAAATGTGAATACAAAAAGCTTCCAAAATTTATAATATTAATTGTGTTGGTTAAATAATTATAACCTGGTGGTATACTTTCATTAGTATTGTTTAACTTTTTATTATAAATTATTTTCAGTGTAAATTATTTTTGACTCTATAATTAATATATTATAATTATATAACATCATTTAAACAAAATACGTTAATATAACAAAATTTTGTTCTAATGTCACCACGCCAAAACGCATGGGTGAAATACTAGTATAAGCTAAAGAGCATAAGCAACTGTCAAACACCACATATCTCTTTTGTAATTTTAGACTCTACACCATCGATTCATTACCACGTGCAACACAACAAAACAGCCCTTGAGTCCCAAAATATTTTTGGGGTTGACTAACATCAAATCCTCATATATTATCGTGATTTTTTTTCAAAAGAAGAAATAGGTGGAAAAAAAGAAAATAAAAATAAAAATAGTAATAATAAAAGAGTAAATATTTAATAGATTAAAAAAAATATCAACCCCCTTCATCCGCATGAACTTTTGCTCTCTCCACCGCGCCTCTTCAACGCCATATTTTCATTCCAATCTAAGCAAGTAAACTAATATCGCTTTTCCAGGTCACCATAATCCAAATTTGCTTGGGTCTTTCCCTACCACTCGTCATTTTTATCACTTTTTCACTATTAAGCCTTTCTTAATCTTTGTGCGTGGCATCACTTGATCTCTCTCTCACATGACCAAACCACCTTGTGTACGGATTATACCTCATTTTATCCCCAACGGGGCGCAACTCCTACTTTTACCCCTACAGATCCTCATTACCCAATCGATCATTCCTTTTATACCCACACATCCATTTCGAAGATACGCATCTCACGCTACATTCCATCATTTGAACGCAACTACCTGCTTTACTGGGCTTCAACATTCACTGCCTAAGCAGCAGCCGACCTAATTGCCATCTTCGCTAGAGGTTTTCCCTTTAATCTATAGAGAGCATATCTGATCACACTTAGAAACCATGCGACACTCTTCCACTTCATAATTCAACCTGCTTTAATCCTACATGAGCCACATCTACATATTTAATTCTCCACTCCTTTCGGATAATAGATCAAAGATAGCGAAAAACATTAGAAGCTTGCACAATCTTTCCATCGAATGTGATCACTTCGACTATCACTTTCAACACTCGCTAAACTTAACACTCCAAATACTTCCGCATCGCTTCGCTCCCAGCCTAAAACCTCGAGATTCCAAAGTGTGTCTCCTGAACTCCAATTTACTTTTAACGCTTTATTTTGTCTATCAAGATGATATCATCTGCCGGAATAACATACATTATGGTATATTATCTTGGATTGACCTCGTCAATTTATCCATTATCGAGCAAATAAGAAGGAAATAAGTGCACGAGAACCTTGATACACTCCAATAGGAATAGGATACTCTTTTGTCTTCCAACACTAGTCCGTACGCTAGTGCTAACTCCATAATACATGTCCTTGATAATATCAATATATTTCTTTAAAATGCCTTTCTTTGCTAAAGCCCATCAAAGTATCTCTTTTGACACTTTATCATACGCGTTCTCCAAATCGATGAAAATCATTTGCAAATCTTTCTTTTTATCCCGATATATCTCCATGCTTTGTCTCATAAGATAGATTGCCTCCATACTTGATCTTTCGGCCATAAATCCAAATTGGTTATCCGAAACATTCACAATTCTCCTTAGCCTTTGTACAATCACTCATTCCCAAAGTTTCATAGTATGGCTCATTAATTTGATCCCCGATAGTTGACACAATCTGTACATCACATTTGTTCTTATTCAAAGGGATCATAGTACTTTTTCTCCACTCCAATGACATTGTGTTACTTCTCCATATCTTGTAGAATAATGTTGTTAACCATTCTATTCCCCTCTGCCCAAAACATTTCCAAACCTCAATTGGTAACCCATCCGGCCCTACGACTTTCTTCAATCCCATTTTTTCAGGGTCATTTCCACTTCAACCTTTTGAATTCTCCACATAAAATCATGATTAATCATACTCGAAGGGATATTTAAATCTCCAATATCCTGCACATAATCGCTATTGAACAAGGTATCAAAGTACAAATTACATCTATCTTTTATCTTTTATCCTCGATCGTAACTATTTGGTCTACATCCTTCACACATTTAACCCTCCCAATATCTCGTGTCCTCTTATCCCTTATACGAGCAAGTCTAAAGATGTCGTTTTCCCTTTCTATTGTGTCCAATCTATCGTAAAGTTCCTGATTCACCTTTACTATTGCATCTCTTGCTGCTTTCTTTGCTTCTCTTCTAGCCTTCTTATTCTTTTCATAGTTCTCGCCTCTCTACCGCATTTTTCCAATAATTTGTAGCATTCTCGCTTGCTCTTTATTACTTGTTTTACTTTTCGTTCCACCATAATGTGCCCTTAATTGGTGGCACGCTTTATTAAGATTCTCCAAGGACTTCTTTTCGCCACCTCTAATGGTATGCTCCATCTTAATCTAATTCGAATCTATATCCGTATCCTTCATATTCTTGGACCAAAATACCGGTAGTGGTCATCTTAGCTAACAATCTCCATTGATTCTCCCCTTTAAACATCCCTTATCTAACTTAAGTCCCAAATTACCAAGGAGCTATCTTTTTATCCATAGTTTGGTGCTTGTTGCAAGGTAAGACGTTGCCACCTTGGCCAGTATGACAACATCCTCACAGTTATCCAAATCATCCTCATACTGGGCCCACAAGTCTATTGCTATTGTAAGAGGTAAGGTATACCCTTTAACTTCTGCAGTAACAACCCAAAACTATCAGATGTAAAAAAAAAAAAAAAAAAAGAAAAAAAAAAAAAAAAAAAAAAAACAACAACTATATACTCGAAAGAGAATAAAAAGTGAAGGGGATAACATGGACATGACAAGATGCCCTCATAGTAGCACAAAATTAGGTTTAACTGGAGCTAATCATGCATTAATTCTAGAGCAGTTTGACCAATATAATCACATTCCATTTGCCGGTGGATGCGGAAACCTACAGCCACCATCTCACACCTTGAAAAGAACTGGTGTCCAACATCAATACTAGCCATCATGAGAGCATTTTCAAACACTTGCAGAATAAAGAATGGCTTTGTTATCTAATACTAAAACAAGTAAGCGGTAAATACAAATGGTCAAATCACTCAAGTCTCTACTCAAAGAACAGCCTATCAGAATCAGTGGATATTTCAGTAAAAACGAATACGAAACAATTAATCTGATTACTTGATGCAAAAAACTACAATGCGAACCCGGAATTGAGCCAAACATCTTATTGCGGTTCAAGATCGTATTTGACTCCATCATCTGCAAATGCATGTTGTTAAAAAGTACTCCCCCGTCCCACAATGTTAGTCCCAGTTTCCATTTTTGTTTGTTCCAAAAGTTAGTCTCATTTTCGAAATTAAAGGATTGAAACCAATAAATTTCCAAAACTACCCTATGATAGAAATTAGGAAACAACTCATTGTGGCATTTACTCCAGAGTAATAGGGGGGGAGCTCATTAAGGATTATGGAAATGAAAAATGTTGTAAAAATCTTTGAATAGTCAAATGATGGGACTATTATTATGGGACGAGGGAATAATTCAGGAGTAAAGTGACAAACCATCAGAATATTAGATATAGCAGACCAAACAAAGTACTTGAAAACAGGCAAGTATAGAATATACAATAATCCAAATTGTCATGCAGCCGATTGCACTTAACCCACCTGTAATCAACTTTTTTGGGATTAGTAAAACGAGTATGGCCGCCTTAAAATGCCATTTCAACTATATTGAGTAAAAAAATGTCACAGAAATTGAGGTAATCTCTTAAGTATGCCAGCTACCAAATTATGATGGAATGGGCCCTCAGTACATTTAATAAGCTTTCAAAAAATAGGATCCAAATTCTAGGTTCCCATAATTGCTTGTTATGTGTGCAACAAAAGAAAGGCTCAGCTTGATTCCACAATAGCAACCATTTTCCATATGCTGACATTCTCACAATGATTTGATGATGTTCCAACAATAAATGGAGCTAAGGTATCAGCAGTATCTAAAGGGGGAGTCTAGTAGGGGATACATATCCTTGATTTTAGACAACAACAAAGCACAATGAAATGGAGCTATGCAAAACAATGATAAAACAAAATTTACAAGCACTCAAGTTTCAGTGAAGCACATGATCAAATTATCATAAAGGAAGAAAGGGACATCCTGAGAAGATTTTGAAAACAAACACTAAATCCATCCAGATGTGCCTTGCCTTGGATATGGCCTTGAGATCAGGTGCTTCAAACTCGTTTAGGCATTTTGTTCTGGTTTCTCCTCTTTCTGCACCTTTTTCTACAGATAATAAATGATGAAAAGTGAAAGGCCAACGATACAAGTAAATTCAAATACAGGGCATCTAAGAAGGAGGGATTATCAAGAAACTGCAGCATGGGAAGAAAATTAAGATGTTAGATATATTATTTTTTTTCTAACAAGAATTAACAACCCTTTTGAAAGGAAACTATTTATAATCATTCAGTAAGGTTTTAAAAAGGAACTCACCATTTTCTTTCGGTTGTTGGTAATTGCACATTAGCTCAGTATCATAACAAGTACTATGATAACTGCTCCCTCTGTTCTGAAAGGAGTATCCCTTTTTGTGTGTGCACGACCATTACTGGTATCAAGCAAGTTCAGTGCACAGGGGCAAAATGAATGATACTAAAGCATTTCTAGTACCAAAAGACAAATATCTGCAAGTTGTTAATTGAATTGAGAGAATTTAAGTTGGTTACAGACACCGAACTGACAAGGGCTAAGCATCAGCCAACCCCCCAACTAGCCAACTGGGGTCTTGAAAATCAAGCTCAAACTGGCTTGCGAAAGAATGACTAAGGCTAATATAGTTAGTAACAAACCAAGCAGATTCAAACTATATCAAACTGGCTTGCGAAAGAATGACTAAGGCTAATATAGTTAGTAACAAACCAAGCAGATTCAAACTATATGGTAAGAGAATGAACATCAGAAATTAGCTCATGAGAAAGCTCATAAACAGGTCATTTGATCTTAGTTTGTATTAAATGGAAAATGGATTCATGTAGCCAACCCTAGTAACTGGGAGAAAAGCTGAGTTCATACACTCTCTAAGAGTATTTTAGGAAGTTAGATGATGTAAATAAATAGTTATAAGTTGTTGTACATTTCTAAACCTGTTGGGTATTCTGCATAGCTTGGGAGCAAGATAGCAAATGCTGTGTATCTTTCGAAATGAAATAATAAAAGGCCGCAACTAAAAACACATTACATGATAAGCTAGAAAGATAAGGCGAGTGTCTGAAGTACATTTTTTTATCGTGATGCTTTAAAATATACTCTACAGCAACAATGATCACGTTCATAGGTTTCCACTACTGCAGTCCGTCACAAGTTTTGTTGGGGCCATGTGCTATCTTGAGGAGATAAGCCGTCCTCATCTGCTCCGTAACTCTCAAAAGCTGTTGTCATTAAGGAGTGAGTGGATGATAACACAGGACGGGGTAATAACAATTTCAATCGAAAAGCATCAACTCCGTTCAAATAGTATCTAAATAGCCTTTTTGCTCTAATAAACCCAAGTCGTCCGTATAATGCAAGTGCCCCTTTGTTTGTAACTTCAGCTTCCAATGTCACCTTTAAACAAGAAAGGACACAATCAAACAAAGCTCCCTTGAATGCTTATAAAATAAATTTATTGTGTACATGCTCAGAATTGTTCTAAGAACATACTGAGTGTTAGTGATTCCTTTAATTTTCAACTATAACTGGTTCATCATCATGCAGATGGCACAGAAATATTGAGTGCAACTTGTGTCTTTGTTACCTTACCGGGAGTCTGGGACATTAAAACAAATGATAATTGAGAGTTAAATATCGACCTGGACCACTAGTATATCAAGTGGGTATGGCATATTTATATCGGTAAGGCTGATAATCATCCAGCACAAGTGGAGAAAAAGCTAATCAAGCACGATTGATAGTGTATAATCCAGTTTGGTTCCCGCAAAAATGCTCATTGGGGAATGATAATAATCAAAAGTGCTTATGCCCTTGGGGAACCCAGGGAATGTTGCTTATTATTAGTATCCATTCTTCAAAAACATTTTTCCTTAAATGAGTGTTCATCGTCTAGTGATTTACTAAATACATAACCAACAATCATATTCTAATTCACACTTGCAATCATATATGGTTTGATCAATAAGGACATTTATGTACATATGCTAGTAAAAGTGCTTATAAGTCAAATTTCCTTGAATTGCTTGAAAAAAAAAAATCAAAATGGATGGAGTAGGACGGTAAAGGAAGGGGAACTTGTGGGAAAGTTGCCTATGGAAATCACGATGGTTTATCAGGCGAAGAAAATGTAACATGATGAATAGCAAAAGTGGGACAAGGACCAAGGGGAATGTTGTCAATGGGAATCACCACAGGCTAATGGCCAAAAGAAGAACAATAGAGACACAATGGCATAAGAAAAAGTTATTACTGTCGAGAGCATACCTCTTCACAACCAGATTCCATCATCACCTTAATAGACCTGGTAACGAGTTCTGTAGCTGCAACATAACCCGCCATAATCTAAGATTTATATATCCAATCAAGAATAACAGCAAGAGAAGTAATATGCATTCTAGCACCTCCCATCCATGGATTGCCAAAGATAAGACTCTGATTAACCAGCAATTACATGAAACACAAGGCAGCATCTAAGATATTCATATACAAGCAATGGGAGAGAACAAGGGGATACATACCAATGCCTTTGCCACGATAAGGTTTGAGGACGACAAGCATAGCAATGTAACCTCGGAAAGTATTACGGTGTTCTCCCATCTTACAAACCACCGTTCCAATACATTTCCCCCTGTGGAATGCCTATAACGAAGAAATAAATACAACAAAATTGGCCTCAAAATCTAGCATACAATCCATCTATAAGAAATTAAGATTAATTGAATTAAATCAATAAAGGAGATAGTGGAAGGAACTTACGAGGAAAGAAAGTTGAGGCCAAAGATAGACGAAATAACGGTAGGTGAAGATGGAATAGGGTTCACTGAGCTCTTGATCAACAAGGTTCATGATTAGCGGCAAGTGATGTTCTCCGCCGTAGCTTTCGTACTTTATCTCCGATGACAATCCCTCCACCTCCGCTTTTCCTTGCCCTTCTCCGCCCACTCCCGTCGCCGGCGTCTCCATCGCCGTTTCCCAGCGTAGAAGTTTTCTGTAAAATGAACTTAGATATGTAATGGAAAAATTGCATTAAAAATACCCAACTATTCACGTTTTATGGATTTAATCACCATTTTTTTTTTAATCTAACACATTCAACAAATTTATTTTTGCATACATATAGTCACTATGACTAACTACATTACATTTTTCCTGTTAAATAGTCATGTGCAATACATGTGACTAAGCTTTAAAAATAAAATAGAAAAATTAAAACAAATTAAATATAAAAATAATATTAATGGCTCAACATGTAAAATTACTAAATAAAAGGTAAACTATATGAGATAAAATCTCTCTCACCTACCCCAATCATTTCCTTTTGAGAATCTATCTATAACTATATAAAGGCTGAAGTGCAAAGCACTTCAGCACACCCACTTTTTTTCCACTTAAACAAGAACCTGGATCAAATAAGGATTAGATTCATCCCCAAAATCAATTACTACTTAATACACCCCTTAGTTACTCATAAACCAAAAAATACAACAAGAGCGTAGAAAATAAGCCATGCCCTTTAATATTCCATTATATTCTTTATTCTCAATCTCTCTACTTCTCTCCGGGTGCGTCTCGCCTCCTCCTCTCTCTTCTGTTGCCGCCCCTCTCTCTTCTTCCGTGGCCGCCGTTGCCGCTCTCTCTCTCTCTCTTCTGCAAGCAGCCAACAAGGTGATTTCCTTATCTATGTCATTGCTTGGAAATTGTATTTGATTATTTATTTTGATCTAAAGTTGTTTCAATTTCAGCATCTTGTTGATTTTGGACTTAAACTACTCGAGACTGATGCAATGATCATTCCGGGCTTGTATAGATTTGTCCAGGTATGATGATTTCTATCTCGAAGCTTCGATTCTCACCTTAAAATTCACGATAAAACATAATTGAACAAAAATCAACATAAGAAATTCCTGTAACTATTTGATTTTATTGAAGTTGAAATTGAACATAATTGTGGAATTTTAGGGTTAGAGTTGAGAAGTAGGAACCTTTTTTCTAAAATTAATCTTCTCAAATTCGTCTTTCTTTTTCAAGGTTAAGTACTGCTAAATTAATTTATTTGGTTAAGTTTTTTTTTCTCTCTAAATAATGCAGCTCTTTGACATGGTTCAACACACTCCGCATCACATACTGTAGATCATTTTACTTTTTCTTTGGGGATGGGAAGGTAATCTCTTGTTATATCATTGTCTTTTATCCTGCACCCCCTACCATTTTGACCAAAACCAACTTAGACATAGTAATAATGAAATATATGGATGAGGACAACTTTTATTATGACCTTGCTTTAAACCAAATTGGATGGTGGAAAGGCTTCATGTACTGACCTCATGTGATTGACAAAAGGCTGAGTTTTGGGGAATGGGTGAGGGAGCGGCGGTTCCTGAGATTTGTGTTGAGTATATGTCGATATGCTATAGTAAATAATTGACATGATTTCCATCCATCACTGATATCTTATTTTTATATATAAGTAGCATTACTGATAACTTCTTAGTAATTTAACATGTAAATCTCAAAGTCAAAAAATTTATTTTATCCAATTTTTCTGACCTAATCTTGTAGTAAGGTAGTCGAGTTTAGCAATAACGTGGGATTGGGGAAGAATTTAGGTTCCCCAAGGTTGTTATGCTGCATTCTTGTGTACATAAACCCCTCTTAGGCCAGTTATCTAAGTTCTATTCAATGACGTTGTAATATCGTTTTTTCCTTTCTGATATTGTTCAAACTCATGGCTATTCCTAATTGGCTTTCATGTACTATCAATGACTATAGAAGATGGTGAAGAAGTTGTCAACGCGAAAGCAAGGTACAAACTTTTACTCAAGGTACAACTTGTTTACAATGACATGACGTGTTATCACAACTTAGTGGCAAAACTCATGGTGCTCTTGCTCTAAATTATGTGGATCGAGTTGATTCGATTTGATTTTAGTGCTCATTTTCTTCATTAGTTTTGATTTAATATTTTCTTCTTTATCAACAAGTGAATTCATTTCTGAATGGGCTAGCTCTCATTTTTTTCAGTTCGATTGTAAAGTATTAAAGATAGAATTTTCTCTTTTTCTTTTATTCACAACTGAATGTATTTCTGGGCATACCGATGTTCAATGACTGCATTGCCGGCGTAAGGTTGTTATTCCTAAACTGGTCAAAGAACCTTGTACAAAGGAGGTTGAAGTTGAATTTTGTATGTTACTCGAGTTGCTCTTGTTTTAGGAAGTAAAGTTTGTGTGATAATAGTTGTGAACTCGGATTGTAATCAGTAACGTATCTTGTTTCTTCAGGAGGATGATCGTATTACTAAATTATTTTGAAGTATGGTTGTAAGAAGTGGTCTATCATTGCGAAGGCTTTACCTGACCGAATTGGAAAACAATGTCAGGAGAGGTAAGTGATACTTTGATACTTCTACTACTCCTATTGGTAAAATATTCGCATATAAATAGCTTCTAGCCATATTTAATTCAAAAAAAAATAAAAATTTGAACCATCTTATGTTTTATATCCCAAGCTTTCTTCTTGAGTTATTTTGAGTGATAATGTTGTTTATGCTTAATAGACGCACAATGTAGCGGCTAAAGATGCGAGACGGTCCCAACATATACCGCAGGACTACTTGAGTAGAGCGAGGACTAAGCGTTGAACTTAGGTGAAATCATGTTCTTCTTCTTATCACAAGATACTGGTTTGTAAATCATTTTTGAATTATTATCTAACCCAATTCAGATGTGTCCTTAGCTGAGGAAAATAAATTTGGACTTCATCTTTGTCCCCAAGTAGCAAAAACTGGAAAGGTTGATGCCTGTTTTTATAATGAAAAGTGTCAGATACCCATGATGTAGAAGAATATAAGGATCGGGTAAACTATTGATACCACTCTTTATGCCTATTCCGCCGCATGGTGTTTTGTATGTGTCTCGATTGGTCAACTGTTTATGATGAGGTTATATGTTTTTAAATGCGAAAACTCGCGATTTGGAGGGAAACTGTCCGTTTCTTGGTGAAGAAGGATCGTGCCCCTATGGCCTGTCGACTATCGTGTAGATATTCAGGCACACATGAAAATGATGTTGAGTCTGGAACTTTGGAAGTTGGGAAGAACACTGAAGTGAATGTGTTTAGGAAATATGTCCAGAAACTTTTATGGAAAAACAAAATGAAGTTCCCCAAGGCAGGCAGATGCTCAGCTCAAACTTCTTGGATTTACGATAGGAGCAGATTCCTTAATCCCCCTTGCTTCCACTTTTTTCAAAGAGTTGTTGGAGAGGGTTAGAATTGTACAAGGACATTGCAAGTAGCCTTCATAAATCAACAATATAAAACAATGTGCTTGAAACATTATCATATGCACCAATTAGATGATGAGTATCAGATTATACAAATAAAAACTCAACAGATTTCTAATATACTAATTCTACTTGCTTGAATTGCAGGGGCCGAATTCGAAAAAGAAGCTAGTAGAAAACAAAGAGGAAGGTGATAAAATTGTTACAAATGGTTCTCATGTTACCAAAGAAAATGGTTGTAGTGAATTGGCCAATGATTCCGTCCATGAAGCGGAGTGCTGTCAAGAGGTTCCTGAAGAGGTTGTAAATCTTGATGAGACAGATGAACAGAGACCCCTGAAGAAAGGAAAAACTATACTTGGATGGAAGTTGTGACATTAATGGAATAACTACTTGTATGTGTATGTATTTCTATTATTAGTGAAAGCAGATGATATTGTTATTATTCTTTTCATATATGCTAATTTCCTTGGTATTTTCGTCCCTAGATGCTACTTTAATAAAAAAATCTAATCATTATATACTTGCAAAATTAGATGTTTAAAAAAAGTGGATAGTTTGTATCAAAATAAATAAATAGTGAAAAGTAAAAAAAAATATAGTTTTTGCCATTAAATCCTAAAAAAAATATTCTAAATTAACTATATTTATAGTAACTTCTTTAATTTAATTTCTGTTATCTGTCGAAGTTTTTGGGCCGTGCGTTTAACGCACGGGTGTAGCACTAGTTGTTATATAAGCTTGTAAAATTATTGAGTAAACTTGTATCACTAAATTCACCCCAAATAAATTAAAACAAATCCCTATCTTTCCTTTACACCCTTTAACCCATTTAATATCCATTAAGACTCTCACACACCCACCCACATCCATCCCTTTTGACTGCCTAGAGAGAGAGAAAGAGAAAAATCAGATTTTTGAAACAGAAAGAGAGAAATAGAGAAAATCAATTTTGATGAGAAGAACTTTTGAGAAGAAGAAGAAGAAGGTAAGTTTGGTTTAAACCTTGTATTTGTTTTTCAAATCACTTCATATGATTTAATTTGTTCAAATCTTTGTGGTTAAAACTTCAATTTTATTCAAATTTAGGTATCCATGGTTCAGCCATGGAGGACCGAATTTTAAGATCTGATCGGCTATGACCGGCCGATTTTCTTCAAATTTTCATACACACCTGCTGTTTTTCTGCATATTTGTTAGCCACTACCTGTCGAAATTTTTAGTAATTAAATGTATATAATTCAGTCATTTGTAGCCGATACCTGTAACTTTAGGCAATATGTTTTTTTTAGAATTATTATTGATTTTTGATGTTTTACGTGAAGTTATGTTTGTATGCCTTGTTATGTTGATATTAAGCATATAAAGTGATAAAATTGTGATAAATGAAAAGTACCTATGAAAGCTTGTAGTATTTGTTATATTAGATGTATTCTCCAAACACTTAACTTTGCTTGGAAGGAACAAAAATAATGAAACAAATTTCACCTAATTTAGAGAATTACACTAGTTGCATTCATACTCAGAGTATTTGTTTTATTGATTTTTGATGTTTTATTTGCATTCAAATATATTTTTACAAGAATACGTCAAACTGTCTCCGCTAGTAAGGAACAAGAAGTATCGCGTCATTAAGGGCAAGCAGCATCGGAGAACATTGATGCTGAGTAAGTAGGGCATGAATATAATGAAGATAGGCATGAAGGGTATAATGAATAAGGGTATCAATATGGTAGGAAAGGTATAATCCAGGAGGGTATGAATATCAAGGTGGGGATAATATGGAAACTTCACGTCAAATGAATGTTCCTAAACCTCAAAATGATAGTGAACCAGAAGATGAACCAAAAAATGAAAATGAGGATGCAAATATGGATGACATAAAGGGGGTGATATCGCATTTCCCGGTGGCCCGAGGTATAAAACTTTGCTTATTTCATATGAAATGCATGTGGCTAAATATATATGCGAGGGTAAAGATAATCGTTGATAAATGGCTATTATATAGACATTCATAATATCATTTGCATTAGTTTTAGTTAATTTTAGATTAGATTTAGTTCATTTTATCATTTTATATGCCTATATTATGCTTGGATGGTATTTTTGTTGTTTCACAAGATTTTGGGACAATATCGGTGTAAAAAGAGCTTGGAATGATTATTGAGGTGAATGGAACAAACGGAGGCAAGGGGGAAACATTTAAGGAAGGACATGACAAAACCAACACTCTACAGGTCAAGCACGGGCATGTAGCCTGCATAGGCACGACCGTGCTAAACATTCTGGACAAATGATCAGCTTCGGCAAAAGCTGCACGGGCGTGCTGGATATATGACGCGACCGTGCTGTTTGGGCATGCTTAATATATGACACGGCCGTGCTGTTACTGTTGCTAGTCTTAAATGTGCCTTTTTAAGGATGCCTTTTGGAAGAGTCCCAAACTTAGGATCAAATGTCTATATAAAGGCCTTATAGTCAGCAAGTTTATACATCCAGAAGTTGTTGTAAATATAATCTAATACAATTAGCAATTAATAAACATCATTATTTTCAGATTTGTAATAACCATTGAGTGTTCTTGAGCATTTTTTTTGGAGATTGAAGAAATAAAGCATTCAGAGATTTTTTTCAGCCATTGTTATTTGAATAAGTAACTCTCTCCTTCCCCATTATTTTATGCCTTATTCATCTTTCATTGTTATGATATTCATCATGGCGTGTGAGTAATCCCCCATATTATTGGGGTTGTAAACTCGACATCATGTGTTCATTTTATTAAATCATGTTTCTTATACTATTTTCACATCTTAATCAATTTTCTTCATATCATTCTTAAATGCCTACAGATATGAAAACGTCTATATTTGTATAAATCCTAGTTGATCAAGAGAAGTAATTAGCCATGAATCTTGATTATTGAAACCATATGAATTAAACTAGGTACTATTAATCATGAGAGTATATTAATTACCTAGGGATGATCCTTAAATGGAAAATACGTGAATTTTTATAAACTTAATAGGTTTTGACTAATGTACGAAACCATTGAGAGAAAGGTCGTGTTAGCCTTACAATATGTGTGATATACCTTGATCGTGAGAAGTTAGAACAACTTAGCATATCATCCTTGATTTTGACATGATTTTTTTTTATAAAAGCATGGTTGTTTGATGAATGCATGATTGTTTGAGTCACAATCCCGGAAATACTTTCATCATATAGAACTTAATCTAAGTTAGAGTAATATTGAACTTGTTATAGGTATTCCTAACAAAACAATACCCTCCCAATTTGTGTTTCATTTATAATTAAAAGCAAGTATTAGTTTATAGTAACCATTATCCTCGTGGGATCGACCCGCATTTGCCTATTCTATATTACAACTACACCGTGCACTTGCGAAATAAAATAAGCCGTTAAGTTTAGGCTTAACAAGTTTTTGGCGTCGTTGCCGGGGACAACGATTTACTATTTTAGTAATTGCTTTTAATCATCTACATTTTTTATTATTTTTATTGTTATATATCATATCTCCTAAATATTTTGTCATTTAATACTTCATTATGTGTTACTGGCGTATATGAAAAAACCTCGGATATTCCTTGAAGAATTTGATCCGAAACCTGAGAGAACTTTTCACGAGAGGCTAAGAAAAATAAGGGAAGTACTAGAACAAAAAATCGCAAAAGGATAACCTACGACACCACCACCTAGAACCTTGAGGGACTTTGTTAATCCAAGTACCCCGGGTACTAGATCACCCATAGTTGTGCCGAATGCCGATGCAACCAACTTTGAAATCAAGCCGCAATCACTATACATGGTCCTAAACAACCAATTCAGCGTATCGGCTTTTGAAGACCCTCATCTCCATGTTCAAACTTTATTGGGGTATTGTGACACCACCCGAATAATTGGTATCACACCAGAGGCAATTAGGATGCACCTTTTTCCTTTCTCATTAAAGGATAAGGCGAAGCAATGGCTAACCTCGGTTCCACACAACTCATTGACAACATGGGACCTAGTACAAGAGGCATTTCTTGGGCATTTTTTCCCTCCTAGCAAGACCTCTCAAATCCAAACCAAGATCACAAATTTCAGCCAAAAGGCAGACGAGTCTCTCTATGATGCTTGGGAAAGGAACTCTTAAGGATGTGCCCCCACCATGGTCTCGAGAAATGGTTAATAGTTCACACTTTCTACATTAGTCTCTCATTCAAAACAAGAGAGACAATTGATGTCATAGCAGGAGGTGCACTAATAAACAAGGCGGTAGAGGAAGCATATGACTCAATAGAGAACATTGCCTTGAATCATTATCAATGGTCAAATGAGAGGGAGCAACCACAAGGGACTCAAGGTAAGTACAATGTTGATGCTGTTAATATTTTGTCTTCTAATGTTGACATGCTTCTTAAAAAGTTGAAAACTTGAATGTAAATCCAGTGACAAATATTAACGTTGTTTGTGAACTATGTAGGTCAAACTCACATAGTATCGAAAGTTGTGACTTGCTTAATACTATTTCTAGTGAACAAGCCAACTTTGTTAATTCTTATGGGCAAAAGGGTGGTATGTATTAAAAGGCATACAACCTGGAATGGAAACAACACCCTAATCTTTCCTATGGAGTAACAACGTTCTAAACCCACAAACTTACACAACCACAACCACAACCACCGAGTTTTGCACAAAAGAATTTCAATACTAATCTTAATGCTTACCCTCCCCCTAAGTAAAAATTAGATCTTCTTTTGGACTTTATTGTTGATACTAAAAATGCACAAGAGAACACCAATAATGAGTTTATGGAATGTTTCAAGTTATTGAATATTAGGTTTGATAATCTTGTCGTCCACAGTAAAATGTTAGAAAATCAACAGGCTCAACAAGTCGGGACCTCGCATAGACCACAAGGGAGTTTTACCGGTAGCCGCAAAGGCCAAACGAGAATGTTAATACGGTAATAACTAGGAGCATAAAAGAGTTGATAGATCCCTCTCCTATGGAAAATATCAAACCGAGTGAGGAGAATGTTAGTCCAACCCCACCAATGGTTGAGACTAACGAAGAGGTTGAGAAGGGGATGTAATCCACTAAAATTTCTAGAACTTATGACCCACCAATACCATACCCTTAAAGGTTGGTACAGGCAAAGTTAGATTAACAATTTGCAAGATTTTGAGATGTTTTAAATTTGATTTACATCAACATCCCTTTTATCGATGCTTTACAACAAATTCCCTTTTATGCTAAATTTTTAAAGGATATTCTTTCAAATAAAAGGAAGTTAGAGGAGTATGATACTGCCGCTTTGACGTAAGAGGTAAGTGTTGTTTTACAAATAAAACTTCCACCTAAACTTGAGGATCCTGACACTTTCTCTATACCTTGTACCCTATGTAAATTTAATGTTGATAATGCAATGCTCGACCTAGGGGCTAGTGTTAGCCCAATACCTTTATCGGTAAGTGAGAAACTTGGCGTAGGGGAAATCAAACCCACCACCATTTCTCTCCAATTGGCGGATCACTTCATTTAATGCCCAATAGGTATTATGCAAGATGTGCTTGTCGTATAGGGAAATTAATCATCCCTATCGACTTTCTAGTTCTTGAGATGAAGGAAGACCATCACATTCCCGTATTCTAGGGAGACCATTTCTTGCAACCGCTGGGGCAATTATCGATGTTAAGAATGGTAATCTCTCTTCAAATGTCGGGGATGAGAAGGTCAAATTTAAATTTATAAAAATTATTAAAGATTCTCACGTCGAGAATCCTTGCTATGGAGTTAATATTCTTGAAAGAAGTAGAAAGGAGATTGAAAAATCACAATCTAAAGGCCCATGAAAAATTCCTTATAAATGAGGGTTCTTTAGATTGTAGCAATGATAATGATGTGCTCGATTATTCTATATACCTTGATGCTAACCAAGTAGCAAAGGATGAGAGCACCAAGTTTGAAAATTTGGAGGCTAAAGCGGAGCCATCCAACAAAAAGGTTAAAAGTAAAGCATTGGAAAAGGAAAGCGCACCGGGATGTCGCATTTGCAAGGATTACAGACATTCTATTCCGCCAACAACCAGTGCGAAATGACACGTTTGTAGGGACTTCAGACAAAGGGGAGCATTATAGGAATGGTAAACTGATAAATTAATTTTTTTGTATAAATTTTTACTATTCTAGTATTTATTATTATTATTATTTTTTGATTAATGAAGCTTTTGGATCATTGCGCACTTGAAGGGCTTTATGTTAGAACATGGATTAATAATATGTGTTATTTAATTCCATATGTTATAATCATTTAATAATGTTAAAGTATAGACCAAATATGTAGAATTCCATTAGGTGTAAGTACCATTAAATGATGGGCATAATGGTAACTTCTCACCGCCTTCTTTACGAAAGGGTGTAGTCCCTAAATGAAGTGCCCCTTCTCAATCTATATATAGGCTATCCATCAGCCCATTTGAGACACTTAATTACATTACAGTTCAGTCATAAAATCATTCTTCATTCATCTAAGAAGAATAAGTGTAGGCACTATCATTTAGAAGATCTACTCTTCCCTACTTTGAAGACTATCTTCATATTTCCTCCTTTCTACTCAAGAACAAGACTAAGAACATTGTCATGGAATCACAAGGTACACACTTTCGTCTTCATCTTCTTCTCTTCTTAATCTAGTTATGAGACGGTTCATGTTTAATGGATCATTTTGTTCCAACAATTGGTATCAGAGCCTACTCATATACTAGATTGAGTTTGAAATTATTATAGAGCCTTATGCTTTAATTTATTTCATATTTGTAATCCTTGTGTGATTTCATTTGGTTTTGTTCTTGTTTATGTTACTCATCTTGTCTAAGAGTATTATATTCATAACTTCATTCTATTTCTGATTTTTCGGTTTTACTCAAAAGGCTTTCAACCCTTAATGTAAGATTATCCCATTTTTGAACATAGCCACCATCCTTGGATGCGTTGTGAGTTTGTTCATATGCATAGCCACGCATTTTTTAAATGTGATGTGAATATGCGGATCTACTTACTTTGGTTGAAAATTGAGTCACCATTAAATTAAGAACTTCATTCAATTTCTGGAAATGATGGTAAAATCAAGTTTTAAGAGACACAATGGTTCATACAAGATTACCCCATTTACATAGCCAACATTGTGTAAAGTTTGGAGTGTGTAAATCTAGGTCTACTTGTTTGAATCATGTTAATTGAAGTGCAAACTTGTCCCATTTACATAGCCAGCATTTTACAATGCATTGAGTATGGAAAATTGGATGTTATGGCTCGATGTCCTGGCAAAGGTAAAATCCTCTATTTCTCTTCTTTTTCTCAATCTCTCTATTGACTTTTAGAGTGGTGTAATCCCATCAAAAGGATTGGCCTAGAGTCCCTTCAATCGATGAAGGCGATCTCGAAGCATACAATCCGACATTCCTAATCAAGAAATTGATTAGGGTTTATTTGTTTTCTTTAATTATATATATTTTAAAGATTGAAAACCTCTCTTTTCTTTAGCAAGACCGATCTCCGGATTGGGTGGAATGGATGCTCCTCGACCTACCCATTCCATAACCTAAGCCCCGAACTCAAATCTCTTTTCAAAATGGTTTTCCTATGTTTCCAAACGAATAATATAGGTGGCGACTCCAAAAGATAAAATTCTTTCTCACAACGCTAACAGTGGCGACTCCGCTGGGGACTTAAAATTAAGAGGCTTAAACTTGCGTCAAAATTAAAAGAGAGGTTTTCAAAAAAAAAATTGTAAATTCAAATTTTCTGCTCTCAGATGAAGCATATCTCGCGGCGAGATATCATATCTCGCGCGAGATATGGCTTCGGCAATCTGGTTATTTTCTGGTTTCTCCCGTTTGTCTCATAGTCCAAGACGAGAGCCGAACATGCAAAGGGGATCCCAGAATTCATTATCTGCAGAGTTCCCGCATCTTAAGGCCTCCCTTAAGATGTAGAACTCGAATCTTCGTTTCCTTTAAATAATTGATTATTATTTATAAACTGCGTGCGATTGGATTTTATTTAATTAAAGACCTGTTCATTGGGGATTCGGGAGTTGTAAATTGAATTATTTGTCTCTCTCTCTTTATGTGGAACTACGACGGCCTGAGTCTTCCTTATTTGGGGAAAACGTAGGCAACCACTTGGTGCGGCCACTATTTGTTTTCTTTTGTTTTCAAAAAAAAATCTCTATTTTACTCTATCACCTAGATTGACTATCACACACGCGCACTCATACTATAACTGTCATTACACTACATACCCCGATTAACCCGGGACCCACACTAAGGACGAATGACGGTAACCACCTAGTCGCCGGTCTCTCCGAAGTTGGACCATCCCACTCCGCGTATTCAATCCACCTAGATTGTCATATCGTGGGGAGCCTAGCCTTCCAGCCCTGCATCGCCACATAATCATGTAGATTGACTTTTTAAGATACTCCGTGACCGGTCGGTTTGATCTTGGAGTCCTTGTAATCCCTTGTCAAGATCTTATTTTGTGCAATAATCCATGGAAAAGAAATCAAAAAAAAATTGTCGCTTCGTAATTGTCCCTTCGGAAATGTCCCTACGGTTGTCCCCTCGGATTTGTCCCTAAAGAGAAAAATTTCTCACCAAAATTATTGCACAAAACTCGATGTTACTTGAGATTACTCCGACCCCTATGTCCCTAGGTTTGGATTCTGAATATTAGAAACCCCCAAAACGGATGTTCCGTCCGACCAAAATTAGGATTAAAATCAGAAAAATTGTGACTTTTCGTGGTGAAGTCTCGCGCGAGACTACTTGTCTCGTACGAGATAAGTGTTCGGTCTTTTCGTGTTTTGGCCAAAACCTTCAAACCTTCAAAGCCTTCATTCACCCTATTCAGCCGACTTGTTGGGACTCGATCATGGTTTAACCCGGTTGCTACACGTCTAGGTCCTTCGCCAAAGCTCGACACGATGTCTGCTTCTCCTTCTACCACCGAGGCCGATTTCAACGATGCTAAGGTCCAACTCATCGAAGCCATGATTAGGTTGGATGAACAAAGTAAGCAAATTGATGAGCAGAATGCCCAAATGGCCGCCCTCATGAAAGAACTCCACGAGTTGAAAGTCAAGAAAGGCAGAAAACAAAAGCAGAAAGTGGAATCCTCCTCCTATGAAGAGGAATCCTACACCAAAGTGAATAGAAAAACCAAGAAGTCAAGCAAGAAAAAGGAAGAATCCGATTCCTCCTCTTCCTCATCCTCCTCCGATGATGAGGAACATACCTCCAAGGGTGCTAAAACCAAGAAAGAAGGCAGTGGTGAAACTACTAAACTTAGTGACCATGTTACTAAGAACTACTTCGAGAAGAAACTTGCAACCCTTGACACTTCAAAAGGGTCATTCGTTCCATTTGATCCCGATGCTCTTCAACAATCCATCACCAAGTTTCCTCGCAAGTACAAGATACCCGATATTGCCAAGTTCAATGGTACTACTTGTCCTCGAGCTCATGTTGAGACCTATACTTGGGCCATGCTTCCAATGGGCGTTGACAACACAATCTTGGCCCAATGCTTTCCTCAAACTTTAGAAGGTGCTGCAAGGGATTGGTACATGTCTCTTCCTACGACTACAAGGCTCGATTGGTCATCCGCATGTTTGGTATTCCAAAGGCAGTTTGAAGATAACTCCACTTACCGCCCTACTAGGAGGGATCTTGAACAAACCAAACAACATGCAAATGAGTCCTTTGCTGAATTTTCTAGAAGATGGAGACTCAAACTCACTAAAATCGTCGAAAGGCCTACTCTCAAAGAGCAAATCCACATCTTCCTCCAATGCCTTCGTGATGAATTTCAAGAGAAGCTCGCCGGTAATTAATTTCCTAGTTTCAATGAACTCCTCGAGTCCGGAATTAGGGTTGACGACTTCCTAAAAAGCAAAAAGAGGGAAAGTAACTTCCGCTACAACAAACCCGCTACAAGTAAGGATGCGCCGTAGCAAGTCTCCCTAGATTCCGTTTATCGTGCTTGCTTGCGTGCTTTCTTGTGTGCATGTGTTTGAATAAAAGGGGAGAGAATGTCCCAAGTTGTCTTCCGGACGTACAAACCATTTATTGGTTGTCGCTCGGGATTTCTTGGATTTTATGTATTCGGGATTTTGATCCCGTCCTCACTTTGGACTTGTGATCATCGCTTTTTAACCTCGGGACTTGTGTGATCGAGAGAAGGACTCACTTTTATAGTTCAAAATGAGGTTCTTTAGAAAAGGGGTGACCTTAGCCCATCAATCCTACACCTTAAGACGATTGAGCTTATATGGATGCTTCATGCTCGTCTTAAGTGATAATCGGAGATATAGGTTCAAGGTTGTCCCTTTCTAAAGAAATTGTGGAACCTTTAATGGAAGAAACGATGTAAAGATAGGATCTTTACACCGGTCCGTTCCAAGGTTGCTAATGGGGACATGGGGGAATGCATGTAAAAATGACATTTTTAATGAAAAGATGACATTTTGGGTTGCAAAGGATGCATTTGATTTGCAAAGGATGCATTTTTGATGTAAAGAAGTGATCTTTATGCAAAATATGCCTTTTTATGAAGAAATTGATACTTAATATGCAAAGGATGCACTTTTATGTAAAGACATGATTTTTATGCAAAGGATGCATTTTGATGTGGGAAAATAGTATTTAATATGCAAAGGATGCATAAAGATTGTATTTTGAAAGCAAGGGATGCTAACTTTGATGATAAAGCAATGGCTTTTAATGCAAATGATGCATGAAAATGGATTTTATGTGCAAAGGATGCATTTTGAACATAAAGATTGCATTTTTATGGACAAAGGATGCATAAAGATGATATTTTTATTGTAAAAGGGGGTTTTTAGGTGCAAAGGATGCACCTTTGATTCAAAGATTACATTTTTAATTGCAAGTGATACCTATTTCATGCAAAGGGGGATAGGGGGTATGATAAAGATACGATCTTTAATGATAACTACCAAGTCCCAAGCAAGATAATGACAATATATGAATGCAATGAGCAATTTAAATCACATAGAGCAAGTAAAATGCAAGGTTAAGGGAGTGAGAGGTTACCAATGGTGGTGGCCTCTTCTCCTTTGGGTTGAGCTAGGTGGAAGGACCAACTTTGGGATCTTCAAGGAGGAGGGAGGTGGCTTCTTGGCACTCTTCTTCTTCCTCTTGGATTTCCAGCAGTGTTTGGAGAGCTTTTGGGACTGAATATGGTGTGTTGTTGGTGTCTAAAATGGGAAGAGCAGGGCTCTATTTATAGGCAGTCTGGATAAGGCTAATGAACCGTGCGGCCAGAGGTCCTTGGCTAATGCAGCCGTGCGGCATTATCCACAATGACTCAGCATGTTTCTAGAATCATGCAAGGTGGCAATTCTAGAAGCTTTTTGTAATTAAGAAAAACGTGTTTCTTAATTACTAAGCCTTCCCTTCAGCCCTTAAGAAGTTTGGAACAGTTCCGGAATTGTTCCGAAACTCTAGGAAAGTCCGGGGAATTACCGGGAAATTTACCGGAATTGCCGGGGAAATTAACCGGAAGGCATGAGCCAGATTTGGGTACTTACAGAAGCCCCTCGGCAACGTCACTTGCAGGGCGAGTGGGGTTGTCGATAGAAAAGGATCCGATCTGGCGAATGCCGAGACGGATTAGGATGACCAAGGTGGTCGAGTGGCTGAACCTCTAGAAGGCTACCTACGTATCCCGAGTGGGAATCAAGCCAGGCCGTAGTTCTGAAAAGATCCGCTGAGGAATAGAGAAGAGAAAACTGGTCTCTTGATGGGGAAATAGCAGAGAAAATGACCTAGGAAGTCAAGCAATTGATCCTACTGGGATATGCTAGAAGTGACTAATGTGGTCGGATGTAAAGACCTTTATGAGGGGCTATTTCATCACTGAGGAGTGACGAAGGAACAGGGTGACCAAAGTGATCGGATGGCTGGACCTTTTATGAAAGGCTACCTACGTATCCCGGAGGAATCAAGCCTTGGTCGTAGTTCAAGCATCACTAGATAGTTAGGAACGATGTCTAGGATCCTTGAAGTTTTGACAATTAATGGAGGTTGTCACCTGATTGACAATTAATGGAGGTTGTCACCCGATTGACAATTAATGGAGGTTGTCACCTGAGGAAACTAGAGCTTACGTCACTATCGAGAAGATAGAGGTAGCTAAAGTTTGGAGAACTTGAGCATACTTCACTATCGAGGAGATAGAGGTAGCTAAAGTTTGGAGAACTTGAGCATACTTCACTATCAAGGAGATAGAGGTAGCTAAATTTTAGAGAACTTGAGCATACTTCACTATCGAGGAGATAGAGGTAGCTAAAGTTTGGAGAACTTGAGCATACTTCACTATCTGTGATAGAGGTAGCTATAGTTTGGAGAACTTGAGCATACTTCACTATTTGTGATAGAGGTAGCTAAAGTTTAGAGAACTTGAGCATACTTCACTATCTGTGATAGAGGTAGCTAAAGTTTGGAGAACTTGAGCATACTTCACTATCTGTGATAGAGGTAGCTAAAGTTTGGAGAACTTGAGCATACTTCACTATCTGTGATAGAGGTAGCTAAAGTTTAGAAAACTTGAGCATACTTCACTATCTGTGATAGAGGTAGCTAAAGTTTAGAGTTCTGACAATTCGGAGGTTGTCACCTAGCGTTATTCCGTTATAACGGAAGTAACGGAGGCGACTGGGGAAGAAAGCTTATTTGCTTAGGAGATAAGGGATATCTTTTGAAAACGACGTTATCTTAGTTAAAAGATAACGGGAATTACATGCCCAAGTGGAAAGTCCAGGGGCAAAAAGGTAATTTCTGTTCAGAGCGAAAGAGGCCGCCCGGCATGAGAGGGAGGCAAAAGAGGCCGTACGGTCAGAAGCCTGATTTTTCCAGATTATTTAAAACAGATTTGAACGGGCATTATTGCCGCCCAAGACTGCCGAGAAAGAGAGAGAGGAGGGAGAGAATTTTCTTCAAAATCCTTCAATCCTTTTGCCTCTATTGATTTAGGATGGATCCGGAGGGGAATCCAATGCCAAGGCAAGCTAGAAGGAACATCTCCGCGGCCGCGAGAAGGAGGAGGAAGGAGCTCGTCCGCACGGAGAGGAAGTATGACTTCCTTACGCCTCCATCGGAGCTCTATCCGGGTAGAAGGGAGCACAAATCGACAAACCCTCAATCGGTTGGGGTAAGCATTCTTAGTTTGCTCAATTCCGTCGATTTTGATTGAATTTTGATTGATTTAGGGCTTGACCCAAGCTTTAGGAATTTCTCGAATTTTCCTAGGATTTTTGGATGATTTTGAAATCTTAATGATTAACCTATGAGGCTAAGAAGATGAAAGAACATGCATGTGCGATTTATTTTGGCAAAAATAATGAGAATGACCCGCTTTTTTTTTCGAAAATAAAAAGTAAGAAGAATAATTGTGGCGGAGTTCTTGCATGTGCTAGAACTAGGTCAATTTTGGATCATGGATGAGAAAACTGGATTTTGGATGATGAAAAGGATTCACGCATGCCATTTTTGAGAAAGAATTAATGCTTATGTGCAAATAATTTTGAAAATTGTGATTTTGTGCTTAGAAAAGCAATGTGCTTGACACAATGTGTTTCAAGTGATGAAAGACACGTTTTCGATGCAAAGGATGCTAGAAATTTTTTTCATGAATGCTTTTCTTTTGAAAGTATGTGCACTTTTGAATATATGTATGCTTTTTTGAAAAAGACTGACACATTTCTTTTGCTGTGCTTGTCTACAGGAGAACAAGTCTAGAGGGCCTTCTAAAATTGCAGTAAAGCTGTGGGAGAGGATGCCCGATTTTGAGAAGAATGGGGCGAACCCTAAGCAGCTGGTGAGGGCTACCGGCTTGGATTTATTTATTGAGGCCATCGGCAGAGGTATTCACATTACCTCGAAGAGCAAGGGCTTGGTCCAGGCCCTATCTGAGTTCTGGTGGGACACCACCCACAACTTTCATCTTAGCTGGGGGGAGCTGACGGTGACTCCGACCGATTTCACTGCTATCACGGGCTTAGAGTTCACCGGGAGGCCTGTGACCTGGAGGGACCATATCACGGCAGAAGAATTTAGAGCTTTGGTTGGGTTTGAACTGATTCCCAAGGGGCTTGGAATGGAGACGAGGAACGTCGAGGTGGCAGTCCAGAACTGCATGCGGGACTTTGCTGCTAGTGAGGTGACTGCCCACCAGCTTGCTAGAGCCTTTGTGTGGTTGATGCTGTCAGTCACCATCTTTGCCAATTCTGGGACTCTGGCTATGACTTGCCTCCTCGACTCTCTGGAGGATGTGGATGGGATTGGGACGGTCTCGTGGGGCAAGGCCGGATTGGCAGAGCTATACTTCTCCCTGGATCTGTACAGCCGTAACAAGGCTGCCTCCATGGATTGTTTCTCCTTTGCCCTCGAGGTAGTCTCGCTTTCCTTTCTCTTTTACTTTCTGTCTTTGAGACTTTTATGAAAGATAAATGACCCTTTTGATGTTTTGAACATGCAGGTATGGTTTTGTGAGGTGATCAGGTTCTTTCCGTGGAACCAACAGAGCGATGTCACCATCTTTCCCGCTATGATCCGCTGGAGGGGAGATGCGAGAGATAAGTTCACCGGGAAGACCCGGATCACCTTTGACTATAAGATGGAGAGGCCAATTATCAACAAGGATGGGCACGATGGAGTGGACTTCTACCCGTGGGGCAGGTACCCAGAGATTCTGCTAGGAGAGGCCGTGGAGGCGACGAGGCAGAGGAGATGGTTGACTGGGCTGACATGTGATGTCATCTATCCGGGACCGATTTTCCGAGGCAAAGCATGGCCATGTCCCTCCATTGGACGCCATTACTCCCAGATCCTCCAAAGACGGATGCTACGGCCCTGTGGATTGGTCGGAGGATGACATTGCTAGATATCGTGTGCGTGGCCGCCGAGGAGTATTTTGATATGGATACCCCATATGCCGTGTGTTTGTGGAGCAGCCGATCGAGGACGCCACGAAGCTAGTGAAGCCGGCGGTCACTCAGTGGATATGGGGAGGCCGAGCCTTCCGACCCGCCGATCCCTCCCGCCCATCTTTCATATGTGGTCCACGGAGTACCCAGGAGGTTGAGGATACCGTCCCCGACGCTAGGGAGCCCCAAGATACCTTGTCGCCGACAAAGACCGTAAGTACACTTCAGGGTCTTTTCCCTCTTTCGGATTTCTTTGCTTTTTGCAATTTCAAGATTTTCCTGAGATTTTCTTCTCTTTTTCTCTGGTTCCAGCTCGCACTTACGACAGGTTGGGTCGTGCGTAATAGGGCTGGAAGGACATGTACCGGTCCCTTCTGAGGAAGCTGGCCTGCACTTCAAAGGCAGCAGCGGACGTGCAGGAGCCCGGGCGCAAGAGAAGGCATGTCGGGGGCACAGCACCCACCTCATCGGCTTTGGAGTACTCTTCCAGTGCCATGCCTCGGGGATGGGGACCCAATGCTGACATCTTGGAGCAGCTGGCTGAGTACGAGCACGATAATGTCCACCTTTCAGATGTGAGTGACACGGAAGACTTGATGAGGGAGGCTAGCGTCTATGAGCTGAGCAGCGATGAAGAAGAAGGATCGGAGGCCTAGGAGGTCTCTAGAATTGACTTAGGAAGAAAAACAGACAATGAACAAGTTTTATGCATATTTTGTTTATTTTTTGCTTTATTTGGGTGCCGATGGGGCGAAAATAATGTATTAATGCTTTATTTGCTTTTCTAATTCATGCATTATTAATTTGCATATTACTTGAGTCTCGGGGCAGTTTTTTGCTTGGAATCGGGGCTGAAACTGGGCCAAAATGATGTATAATGATATATAAATGCTTGGATGGTCTTCGAACATGTTTTTGTACAGGTTTTGGTTGGAAAAGTGGGGTGAAAACTCCCTTTGGGCAGCAACTTGGTTGCTGCAGATTTGCCACTTACATCAGGTAAATGAAGCCGTGCGACATGGTCTCTGGAGCAAATGAGGCCGTGCGGCTCAGCGCCTGTCTGGACTGGTTATTTTCAGAATAAAACCAAGGCTTGGCCATTTCATTTCATTTTCAACTTAGACTTGTCCCAACTGTTCCCAGAGCACATATTGGACCTAAAGACACCACCTTTGATCATTTTGTGATGGAGAAGCCCGTTAGATTGCAAAGGGGGAAAAGAGACCGCTTTCTGTCCGATCTTCAGTCTTGGATGAGATATAACTTCCAATCTCACAAGGGGTTGCTTGATTCTTCCTTCAAGATCAAGTCTTTATGGCATTTGAGGGATCTCCCGCCCGATTGGGACCTTTTGAGAGCAGCAGCAAAGTTTTGGGACGTCCGGAGACACGTGTACTGCTTTTCTTACAATGAGATTGTCCCAACGCATGAAGACTTCCGAGCCTTGATTGGGGGTCCAGAAATTGAGGCTATATCGATTCCGCTGATCGAAGATGTGCCGGTGGCGGCAAAGCTTGCATCTTTTCTGCAGATTTCTCTGGGAGAGGCTGAGGAGATGATGATAGCCCCGGACAGGATTGACCTTTCTGACATCCCGGGCAGGTTTGGGTCTCCGGCTATGGCTATGACCACGGTGGCTATGGATGCCTTTATCCTCTGCATATTTTATTCTCTGTTCACCGCTGAGTCCGTGGGGATCTGTCATGGTGGTCTCTTAGACATGGTCAGAGATTGCAGGGCTGGGAAGGACATTGTCCCACTGGTTTTGGGGGAGACTTTGCATGGCATTGATAGGATAGCTAGGGGAGACCATTTCATGAGGTCTGGGAGCCCGGCTGTGCTGACTTTATGGCTGCAGGAGAGGCTTAGGGCTTTGCCAGGGGCTTTGCCAGGGGCTTTGCCGACTCAGTGCCCTTGGGTGATTTCTCGAAGAGGTGCACCTCGACAGCAGGACCAGGGTAGCTGGGAGCTGATGATGGCTAGGTTATCCACTTCGGACATCCGCTGGTGGGTACCTCACTGGAGGTTGCAGACCAGGAGGATATTTCAGGAGTCCTATATAGTGAGGGTTCCAGGGTTCTACTGGTCATCCTTCTACATACCCTGCTTGGTATCCAGGCAGTTCGGGGCCTTACAGGAGCCACTGGGCGATTGGGAGGACATTCGTACCATGGAGGTGGTGCCATTAGCTATGAGGGATCCAGCCAGCTTTTCATTCTTCTTGAGGGCTTGGACTTACGCTGCTTTCCCACCCAGGGCTATCTTCAGGAGCAGGAAGAGTACCATCTTGACCACTGTCTACTTGGATTGGTACGAGAGGGAGATGGGAGCGACTCAGGTCATATTGGGGGAGAGACGTCAGACTTTATTGGGAGTTGACTGTGACTCGAGTAGGACTCTGAGGGAGACTGAGGCTAAGGCGAGTCGCCATAACCAGTCGGGTGACCTGATTAGAGATATGGAGGCTCGATACAAGAGATTGTCCGAGGTCGCTCCTTTGACTGAGGCTCAGAGGGAGGAAGTATGGACTCGTGCTCGGGTAGAGAAGGCACTTATTGATACGGGTTTGATGGAGGCTCCAGTGAGGATACCGGAGATCGGAATGAGGGAGACCGACATCTTGGAGAAGAAGAGAAAGAAAACTCGATGGGGTTGAGGTAAAGGGAAGAAGACCAAAGAAGACTCAGTGAATGACGTCTGACAGATCTTTTCTTAGGATTCCCTTATTGCCATTTTGCAAACACAGTAGTTTTTTAGGCATTTTATTGTATTTTAGATCTTTATAGCAGGTTAGTAGAGTCAAGAGTAGGCCGTGCTTGAACTCATCAAGAAGTTTTTAACTTGTAATGAACAAGAAATATTATCTTAGAAATTAATCAAGACACAATTTCATGAAAACTCAAATGTCTTATTGATTTGCTCAGGACCCATTTTATGGAAACTGGAATGCCCTTTATTTATTTATTGTTTAGGACGCATTTCACGGAAACTTAATCACCCTTTTTATTATTTAGACCGAACCATAAATGGCTGCCTACGTTCCCCTTTTACAAGAAAGACTAAGGGGCTCAGGTCTTCGTAGTTCATTCTGGTGAACTCTTTTTTCTATATTTTTTTTATATGTGTGTTGGGCCCTACATTTTCAGTCAACATGTTTGCAACTTACGCCTAAACAACTTGGTACTAACAGCTTGGGTTGTTCTGTTTACAACTTGGTTTTTACAGGTTGGGACGCATAACGCTTTTCCTATTTTATAGGGAACGTGCCAAAGACCAGTTCAACCACGATTCTTCAGCAAGCCAACGATTATCTCTTTCCCAACGGATGAGTGCGGATAAATCTCCAAGGATAAACCTCAATTCCGAGTTTGTAGGCCCTCATTATTATTTAGTTTTATTCTTGAGGTATAAAAGGGAACATACACTGTAAATTCACACACGTACTACACTAGCCTAAGCTCCCTTTTTATACGCTCTTAGCATTGTAATCTCAGGAAAATTCTTAGTAAACTTTCGGTCAAGGCAGGAGCCACATCCTCCCGGGGTTTTGTGCCGGCGAACAAGTTGTTCAAGGGCTTTCCCTAGTCAACAAATGTCTTGTGTCCATTTCTATTCAACTTGATAGTCATTGTACCTAGATTCATATCACTTTAGTCACTTTTCCCATCATACAAATCTAATTGTTGAAATTTGACCAAAACAATTTGGCGCCGTCCGTGGGAAACTTTGATTATCTAAGTAGAAATGGTTAATCCATCTTCCAGCAGTCAGAGTCGGCCGCTTCCTGTTTCCAATGCCCAAGGCAACCCTCCTCCAAGTGCAGAAGGCATCAACTTGGAGATAATGTCCAACATGGCGGACATGGTGAGGAAAATAGGCGATCGGTTGGATGATCGGGGAGCGTACGAATACAATGATCTTCAATGCCATTGATAGTCGCGTAAAGGGAAGCAAGCGGAGACTCAAGTATCCACTCCATTTTCACCTTTACTTCCTAGATCTTTGTTTGGTGCGGAGTACAGGACCGAGCCATGTTGGAGATATCCCGATGTCCAACACCTTGCACGGAAAGCACGATTGTGACATCCGTTCCAATTGAGCAACCAAGATTCGGCCTATCGCCTAGCCAATCCGCGCTATCATCTTGCTACACTTATGCTACACCCTCGAGTGGGGCAAACAGGGAAGTTTCTTTAATGCTTTCGATACTTTCGCACCTCAAGTTAATAATGCTCCTCTTTCGCAGAAAACCAACTTGTTAAGGAAATGCAAACCATTAAGGAGTTACTCCGAAGCGTGCCTCGGAGTCAACTTGCCATATCACCAAGTCTCTCCAACTTGCTACAACGAGTCTCGTTTTGTGCCGGCGATAGCCAGTGTGGAGATCCCGAAGAAGTTCTCGGTCCCTCATATGAAGAAGTATGACGGAAGTACCGATCCAGCAGAGCACGTGTTCTTGTATCAAGAGTCAATGGATATCATAAGTATTCCTCCAATGTTTAAAGAAGCATGTTTTGCAGGGGCTTTGGCTCAACCTTGTCAGACCGGCCTTAAAATGGCTAACAGGGCTTCCTCTCAACTCTATTTCATCTTATGCTCAACTTGTCAATATGTTCATTAATCGGTTTTCATGCAACGGGGCATTTGACAAGTTGACTAGTGATCTTTATAGAATTGTACAACGGCTAATGAAAGTCTCAAAGAGTATTTGCACGGGTTCAATAAGGAGGCGGTGACCATACCCAACTTGGACGTGTCCACGGCAACGGAGGCATTCCGCATAGGCTTGAAGAAGAGCTCATTGTTTTACAACGAGTTGGTGATGACCCCGCGAAACAACTTGAAGAAATCAGAACCGGGGCCTTGCCTTACATCCGATTGGAGGAAGATAGCTTGGCAATGGGGAAATCAAGCTGGAGGACTCCTACTCCTCTATTTGAACCCTCGACGGACGATCGGACTCCCATCACCCTAAGTCCAACAGGGGCAAACCCCCTGTTAAACCGAACCTTCTAGAATTCATGTTGTAGATGATGATCAAGAAGGTGATGATAATGATTATCCACAAATCTCTCGAATGCGCTTTTACGTGGACATTGCAGGAATCTTATGCGCCATGGGAAATCTTGGAGATAAAGCAAGATGGCCCAAGAAGAATGACCGATCAACAACTTGGAAGGACAAGTCCAAGTGGTGCGCATTTCATGAAGATTTCGGGCATACCACCGAGAATTGTTTCGCTTTGAGGAAGGAGATTGCTCATTTGTTGTCCAAGGGTCTTCTCAAGGATTTGTTGGGCAAGAAGAGGGTCGGGAGTGAGTCCAAAGAACCTGGTTCGGAAGGAGCAATCTAGACCCGAGAAAGTTGCACCCTCCGGCCACCAAGGTAGTGAATGTTATCTCAGGTGGGTCTCATATTTGCGGCACAACTTACTCTGCCGCCAAGCGTCATGCCAAGAGCTCTAAGGAAGATCAATCAGAATTGCCTATAAGGCGCCGCGACTTCACGGACGGTCATGTCATTTCTTTTGAAGATGAAGATAAAGACAACACATTGGACCCTCATCATGATGGTCTAGTTGTTCAGGTGCGGATTGCTAATTGTGTGGTCAAGCGGATCTGATCGATGGTGGCGATTCGATCAACATCATCTTTACTCATGCTCTTGAAGATATGGGTATCCCTTTATACGAAGTTGTGAAGAACTCATCCGTCTTGGTAGGGTTCGGTGGTGAGGTGAAGCGGACGATCGGTGAGATCAAGTTGCCCATCTACCTAGAAGGTATGAATTCCATGGATAGGTTTTGTGTGATTGAATGCTCTTCTTCATACAATGTCATATTGGGAAGGCCTTGGATCCACAACATGAAGGCCGTGCCATCGACTTACCATCAATGCGTCAAGTTTCCAACACCTGGGGGTGTTGCCAAGTTGAAGGGAAACCAGCAAGTCTCTAAGGAATGTTACAAGATCAACATGAAAGCAAGCTCGATCCCTCGGCAAGCATAGCAATTAAAGAAAAAGGCCCAGGACATTCTTGAAGCGGTGGAGCATGATACAAAAAGCGTTCCAGTTGATGCATCAAATCCTGAGGCCCAAGTGCAAGTTGGGGTAGACCTACCCTCCGAGATGGAAGAGAAGCTGATTGAGTTCCTGAAAAGTCATAAGTGCTGTTTCGCTTGGACACATGAGGACATGACAGGGATACGCAAGGATATTATTACTCACTAGTTGAACATCGATCCAGACCATCCGTCTGTCCGTCAAAAAAGAAGGAAGTTTGCCCAAGAGCGGAATCGGATCATTAAGGATGAAGTTGAAAGGCTGCTTGAAGTCCAAGATGATCAGAGAAGTTCAGTATCCAAAGTGGTTGGCTAACGTTGTAGTGGTGGAGAAGAAGAATGGCAAGTGGCGAGTATGCGTGGACTTCACCGACTTGAACAAGGCCTGTCCAAAGGATCCATTCCCTCTCCCTCACATTGATTCTCTTGTTGATGAGACAGCTGGCCACGACATCTTGACGTTCATGGATGCATCTTCCGGGTATCAACAAATTCAAATGGAACCTTCGGACCAAGAAGATACAGCATTCATGACTCCGGAAGGTATCTATTGTTATATTTCTATGCCGTTTGGTCTTAAAAATGCAGGGGCAACCTACCAAAGGTTGGTAAACAAGATGTTCAAAGATCAACTTGGCAAGACGATGGAGGTCTACATAGACGACATGGTGGTCAAATCCAAACACATTGAGGATCATGTAGAAAACCTTGCTGAGGCATTCAACATCTTGAAAGCCTTCAACATGAAGCTCAATCCGGCGAAGTGCAACTTCGGAGTTAGAGCAGGCAAATTCTTGGGATATATGGTAACCAAGAGGGGAATCGAAGCAAGTCCCGAACAAATCAAAGCCATTCTCAACTTGGAATCCCTAAAAACATCAAGGACGTACAAAGGTTAACGGGTAGAGTAGCCGCTTTGAGCAGATTTATATCCAAATCATCTGATAAGTGCAGGTTATTCTATGAAGTCTTGAGAAAAAACAAACTCTTTCAATGGACCGACCAACATGAGGCAGCTTTCAAACAACTTAAAGAATATTTGATGACGTCACCCCTACTCGCTAAACCTGAACATGGTGAGCATCTTTATTTATATTTAGCTGTGTCTGAAAATGCTGTTAGTGCGATATTAGTGAAGGAAATCCAAGGTGAGCAACATCCTGTTTACTATGTGAGTAAGTCTTTATTAGATGCCGAAACAAGGTACTCTCATCTTGAAAAATTAATATTAGCCTTAACTACTGCTGCTACCAAATTACGTCATTATTTTGAAACACATTCCATAACTGTTAGAACTAATTATCCTATGAGGAATGTGTTAAGGACTCCGGAGATGTCGGGCAGGTTGGCCAAGTGGTCAGTCAAGTTGAGCACGTATGACATATCATACGAGCCAAGAACAGCCATCAAATCACAGGCCCTAGCCGATTTTGTAGCTGACTTCAGTCCAAGTTTGCAGCCTGAGGTAGAACTGGAAGTGCAACAACTTGAAGGTAAAACTATTCCTAGATTTTGGACATTATTTACAGATGGAGCCTCAAATTCCAAGGGAACTGGTTTGGGAATAGTCCTAAAATCCCCTCAAGGTGATATCATACCTCAAGCTGTATCTTGTGAATTTAATGCAACAAATAATGAAGCTGAGTATGAAGCCCTAATCATGGGTTTAACTACAGCTTTGAGTTTGAATATTACACATTTAAATGTATTTGTTGACTCTCAATTACTAGCTAACCAGTTTAATGGCAGTTATATGGCGAAGCATTCCAAGATGACCCTGTACCTCCAACATGTTAAAGCTTTAGCTTCGAGATTTCTATCATTCTCTTTGGAACAGGTCCCCAGAGAAGAAAATACAGAGGCAGACGCCTTGGCCAACTTGGGTTCAACTTGCAAATCAATGTTGCATACTAATATCCCCATTATTTATGTTAAGTACCCGGTGATAGACCAAGTTGAAGAAACTCAAGTGGTTACTCCACCTATTGGGACACAAGATGCTAAGCCTTCTTGGACCCAACCCGTCATTGAGTTCCTTCAACTTGGAACTATTCCCCCTGATGTTAAGAATGTTAGGTCATTTAAGATTCGAACTTCAACTTTCGTTGTAATAGATAATATCTTTGTTCAAGAAGTCTTTTGCGGGCACTACGTGAGATGTGTCGATAATGAGCAAGTTGAACTAGTACTTAAGGAAATCCATGAAGGAATATGTGGGAACCATTCTGGAGGAAAGGCACTTGCATCAAAGGCCCTCGGGATGGGATATTGCCGGCCAACCATGCGTCAAGATGCCATGAACTATGTGCAGTAAATGTGACGCCTGCCAAAGACATAGCAACATCTTGCATCAACCCGCCGAACCTCTACATCCTATAGTCTCATCTTGGCCTTTCATGCGGTGGGGCATGGATATTGTAGGCAAGTTGCCCAAAGCTCCAGGAGGCAAAGTATTCATGTTGGCTCTAACCGATTATTTCTCGAAATGGATCGAGGCGTGCTTATGTGCAAGTAAGAGATAAAGAGGTAATTTCATTTTTAAAGAAAAATATCATTAGCAGGTTTGGCGTACCATCAAAGATTGTATGTGACAACGTGTCACATTTCATAAGTAAAAAGACCAGGTATTTTTGTGCTCATTCGGGGCATCAAGTTAATCATGTCCACACGTCCACCCTCAAGCCAACGGCCAAGCTGAATCAAGCAACAAGTTGATCATCAACAACTTGAAGAAGCGTCTAGACCAGAAGAAGGGGAAATGGGTTGAAGAATTACCACTTGTACTATGGGCAGATAGAACTACTTCTAAAGGAGCCACAGGTAAGACTCCCTATTCTTTAGTATTCGGAGCTGAAGCTGTGATTCCAGTTGAAGCAACAGTCCCCACGGCAAGGTATGGCTTATTGACTCAAGATGAAAATAACCTTTTGCTAACTCAAGATTTAGATACAATTGATGAGATCAGGGATTTAGCCAAGATAAGGATGGCAGCTTATCAGCAGCGAATTTCTAGGTCTTACAACAAGAATGTCAGAGTTAGAAGTGTTGGGCCCTACATTTTCAGTCAACATGTTTTGCAACTTACGCCTAAACAACTTGGTATTAACAACTTGGGTTGTTCTGTTTACAACTTGGTATTTACAGGTTGGGACGCATAACGCTTTTCCTATTTTATAGGGAACGTGCCAAGACCAGCCAACCACGATTCTTCAAAGAAGCCAACGATTATCTCTTTCCCAACGGATGAGTGCGGATAAATCTCCAAGGATAAACCTCAATTCCGAGTTTGTAGGCCCTCATTGTTATTTAGTTTTATTCTTGAGGTATAAAAGGGAACATACACTGTAAATTCACACACGCACTACACTAGCCTAAGCTCCCTTTTCATACGCTCTTAGCATTGTAATCTCAAGAAAATTCATAGTAAACTTTCGGTCAAGGCAGGAGCCACATCCTCCCGGGGTTTTATGCCGGCGAACAAGTTGTTCAAGGGCTTTCCCTAGTCAACAAATGTCTTGTGTCCATTTCTATTCAACTTGATAGTCATTGTACCTAGATTCATATCACTTTAGTCACTTTTCCCATCATACAAATCTAATTGTTGAAATTTGACCAAAACAAGAAGGTTCCAGGTTGGTGATTTAGTTTTGAGAAAAGTATTTCAAAATACAAGAGAATTGAATGCAGGTAAGCTGGCTCCCAAGTGGGAAGGCCCATATCTCATCGATGCTGAAGCTGGCAAAGGTGCATACTGGTTGTCAACCCCGAGTGGAGACAGAATCCCTAGAAGTTGGAACGCTATCCACTTGAAACTTTATTTCACGTAAGTCCAGTTATTTATAACTAGACTCTTCAGGTACGGTTTAAATTTATGTCAAGTTCAATTACGCATTTCAATTTTTCTACTCTTATTAAAACATTACTGACTGAAGGCGTCGGAGGCGTTAGCTATGCTAACGCCCAGCCCCTAACATAAATTTGTTTTGCGAGGTGTAACTTGAGCAACGGAGTAGGCTCAACATGTTGACACGCCGCACGGGCCGATACTTGTTGAGACCTAAGCCGGAACAGACAAACATGTTGACACGCCGCACGCCGATACATGTTTGAGCTCGAGGAGGACAAAGGTCAAGCATGTTGACACGCCGGCACGGTTGATACATGTTTGAACCTGAAGAAGAAAATTTCAACATGTTGACACGCCGCACGGCCGATACATGTTGGAATTCTAGCCGGCGAGGTATAGAGCTTGTTGACACGCCAGACGGGCCGATACTTGCTCTATCCCTTCAAACGATTTACCTACCGATCAAAGGTACTATTGGTTAAAGATTTACATCTTTTCTTACGAATTAAGGTTTTGACACCTTCGCCCGGGCGCACGTTTCACACTTCTTTAAGTTGTGAACTATTGGTTGTAACATTTTCATGTTACCTACGGTTTATAACATTTACATGTTATCCAAAGAACAAACAAGCGTCCCTCGTGGACATAACTTACTTTGCTAAAAACCGTTAAATGTTTTTTCAAAAGATTTTTTCGCTTAAAGGACAAGTTGGATAAGCCAACAAGTCCCTAAAAACCTAAAAAAGCTTGAATACTAGACCAACCTAGTACCCCCAAAAGAAATTGTCTCAGTTCTTATGAACCATTACAAACCAAAAAACATTGTTTTAAAGGGACACTCCCCCATTTGTTGTACCAATAAAGGTACACAAATAAAGCAAAAAATTGTTTTTTCAAAATACCAAAAGTTTTAAAAACATTCTTCAAACTTCACGGCCTCGCCGCCTGCCGGTGTTGCATTTTCTTCTTGACCATTCGAGCCACCACAGGGCACTCAAGGTCTTATCAAGCATCATCAACTAGAGCCTCCAAAGCTGCAGAATCTACTTCCTCTCGCATCTACCGGCTCACCAACGAAATCCTCCAAAACCTTTCTCTGCTTCCCACATCCCATTCCGAAGCCAGCCCCGTTCTTATATTCTTCCATGAGTCCAATCCTAGCTTCAAACACCACTTTGGTGGCATTGAACGTAAAATCCTTCTTCGCAGCATCCAATTCCTTCTCATGGGCTTCATGCTCCTTCGCCTTTTCAGCTTTAACAACTTTCAACTCCTCCTTTTCAGCTTGGAGATCTTTTTTCAACTTCTCAATCTCCTCAGCATTTTTGGTAGCCTGCTTCTTGAAATCCTCAGCATCTTTTGCAGCTTGCTCCTTGAGTTCTTCAACTTCAAAGCTGTACTCGGCCGCCTTGATTTTCACAGCGTCAAGTTGTTCCATAATGGGACACATAATATCCGCAACCTAAGCAAAAGAAATATCAGCATTCCTTAAAAAAGCTTAGGTAAATCTCAGTCTTTCTCATGATTTACCTCGTCAACAAAGTTGGCTATAGCATCCTTCAATTTCTTCCTTGCTATTCCCAGCTCTCCTTCATCCAAAACCTCAGTATCAGACAGCTTTCTTTTCTTTACTTCTTCCTTTTTCTTGGAAGCATTCACATCTGAACTAGAAGCCATGGACATTGGAGTTGGAGGTTTGTTGTCCTTCTTGACAACTTTCTTTGCTTTAGCGGCAGCCATCAACTCAGAGGCACTTACGGTAGACTTGGATCGCGTAGCTACAACAAGAACAGGGAATTAAGGCAATCAAAATGCTCGTGAAAAATACAAAGATATTTAAGGACTTAGAACCTCATGTGGACATCTCGGGTAGAGTTGAGGGTAGATCTTCTTCGACTTCAACCTCTGTTTCGCCTCCGATCACCTCAACAAAAACTCAACAGGAAAGGCCTTGAAGGATCTACCAGCTACACCCAACTGGAGAAGGCGATTCACGTTCACTTTAGTCCCTTCTTGTGCGGAAACAAGTCTGACAGTTTAGGAATTCCTGCGAAGGGAAATTTTGAGAGTTAGCTACCGTAGTATTAAGAAGCATTCCGTAAAACAGAGGAGCTATTTTCACTACCTTCAAACCTCCATTTGGAAAAAACACCTTCCTCCTGACCCAAGGTGTCCCTCCTTGCAAAGAAAAATTTATTTTTCCACCCTCTATCCGCAATGTCGTGGTTGGAAATCAGAATAGGCTCACCACTTTTGACCCTAAAACCAAACCTTCCTGGACCGAAACTTCTCAAATCAACAGTATACGTCAACTCTTCTAACCCGGCAACCAAATCATCCCTCTCTCCTAACCTAACTAGGGTTTGCAAGTACCTCCATCCTTGAGGCATCATTTGGGCGTAATTGAGTTTAGTAGAAGAAAAGAACTTCGTAATCAAGGGGGGAAAAGGGAATCGTAAACCTATGACAAAGGGATATTCCGGAAAACATACCCAAGTGGAAGAGTAACATTCGGAGGTCAAGTCGGGATGGGTGAAGTACACCGTTTCATCAGGCATGGCGTGGTTCTTCTTGATAACCTCTAAGTTTACCTTAGGCATTAAACATTTCTCGTTATCGGGTTCCTTCAACAAATTAAGGTTTTGAAACCTTTGGGCAAACCCTCGTCGCTCTCGAACGCAACTACCTTCTTCCGACCCATTTTTTCAACTTAAAAACAAGAAATCAAGACGAAATTGAAGAGAAGGCAAGAAACTCACCGTAGTTATTTATTCGATTTTTCGCTTCCTTGGCTCTTCTCCTAGAAACCTCTGAGAAAGTGACGTTCTTGATTTGGTGAAAGGGAGAGTTGGAGAGAGAGACCACTTATTAAATAAGGGTTTGAAGGTGGTTGGAACTTTAAAAAACAATCAAGCCTTTTTGCCTCGAGAAACTACCTGAAAACCGTCCCATCGCGTCTCTTTTTTAAAACCGTCGTTCCTTTCTTATTTTGGCAAACCTTTTGAATTCTTTTTGTCTCTTTCTATTCTTCTTTTTTAAATTCAAAAAGTTTGGGGGCAATTGTTGGGCCCTACATTTTCAAATCAACATGTTTGCAACTTACGCCTAAACAACTTGGTACTAACAGCTTGGGTTGTTCTGTTTACAACTTGGTTTTTACAGGTTGGGACACATAACGCTTTTCCTATTTTATAGGGAACGTGCCAAAGACCAGTTCAACCACGATTCTTCAGCAAGCCAACGATTATCTCTTTCCCAACGGATGAGTGCGGATAAATCTCCAAGGATAAACCTCAATTCCGAGTTTGTAGGCCCTCATTGTTATTTAGTTTTATTCTTGAGGTATAAAAGGGAACATACACTGTAAATTCACACACGTACTACACTAGCCTAAGCTCCCTTTTTATACGCTCTTAGCATTGTAATCTCAGGAAAATTCTTAGTAAACTTTCGGTCAAGGCAGGAGCCACATCCTCCCGGGGTTTTGTGCCGGCGAACAAGTTGTTCAAGGGCTTTCCCTAGTCAACAAATGTCTTGTGTCCATTTCTATTCAACTTGATAGTCATTGTACCTAGATTCATATCACTTTAGTCACTTTTCCCATCATACAAATCTAATTGTTGAAATTTGACCAAAACAATGTGCATCCCTGTTTTTTGCCTAGACCGCCCTTTTTGGGTTTTCAGCCTAGCTGGACATTACTCTTTTTGCACTAAGATTTTTTTTTTTTATGTGCAACCCTGTTTTTTGCCTAGACCGCCCTTTTTGGGTTTTCAGCCTAGCTGGGCATTACTCTTTTTGCACTAAGATTTTTTTTCTTTTTTTTAGACATAGTACCTTCGGAGCTTATCACCGTTGACTGGGTGGACAAAGGGATTGCTGTCCAGGTCTGCAAGTTTCATGGCTCCTCCCGATAGTATCTTCTGTACCACATATGGGCCGATCCAAACGGGTTCCCATTTTCCCAGGGGGTTGTCTCTGGTAGGGGGCTTTACTTTCAGCACTAAGTCACCCTCTTTGATGTCCCTGGCCTTGACCTTTTTGTCAAATGCTCTGGCCATTCGCCTCTGATAGGCTCGGGTATGCTCCATGGCTTTAAGCCTTCTTTTGTCGAGCAGGGCCAACTCATCATGCCGGCTACGCAACCATTCTACTTCGTTGATACTGTTTTCCAGGAGGACCCTCAATGACAGGATTTTCAACTCCACTGCCTCCATCCCGTAAGTTAGGGAAAAAGGGGTTTCTCCTGTGGCTGTTCTGACAGACGTTCTGTAGCCCCAGAGTGCCAGGTGCAGCTTTTCGGGCCAATCACGACCACGGGTGGCCATTTTTCGGATGATCCGTTCGAGCGTCTTATTAGCAGCTTCCACGGCTCCATTAGTCTGAGGTCTGTACGGGGACAACTTGTGGCGAGTGATTCTGAACTCTGACAGCAATCTACCGCAGTCCCCTTCAAAGTGTGACCCATTATCAGAAATGATCTCATTGGGCACCCCATACCTACACATTATGTTTTCTTTGATAAACTGGGCCACCTTCTTGGAAGTGAGGACCTTGTAGGACTTGGCCTCTACCCACTTGGTGAAGTAGTCGACTGCCACTAACACGAATTCATGCCCATTGCTTCCTGCCAGGGCTATCTTCCCTATCACGTCAATACCCCAAGTTGCAAACGGCCAAGGAGTCGTCATGCAGTACAGGTCATGAGGCGGGAGATGGTTGAGGTTGGCAAACCGTTGGCATTTGTCGCACGCTCGGACATGCTGAACACAGTCTGTTTCCATAGAAGTCCGGTAGTAACCCATATGAGGATTACTTGCATCAGGGCTCTAGCATTCATATGAGGACCGCAGGGACCATTGTGGACTTCAGTCATCAACTCTTTGGCCCTTTCTTGAGTGACACATAAGAGGAGTGGTCCTTGATACCGCTTCTTGTACAGTTTGCCTCCTAGAATGACATAATGGGAGGCCAACCTTTTCAGGGCTTGCAAGCTCTTGGCTTTGACACCTTCTTTTGGCCGACCTTCTTCGTCTTTGAAAGCTGACTCTCCATCTTTGAGGAACTGGTAAATTTGATTGTACCACGGTTCCTTGATAGGCTCGGGTCCCAGGTCTACTTCACAACAGAAAGCTGGGGCTTCTCTTCTACCCACTCTGAAGGGTTTTATGGCTTTTCCCTCGGGGATCTCTACCAGTGAGGCTAAAGTAGCAAGGGCATCTGCGAATCTGTTCTTTTCCCTTGGCAAGTAGTGGAAAGTCACTTCTCTGAACTGTCCAGTCAACTCCTCCATATGGGCATGATACCGCTGAAGATTAGGGTCCACAGTCTTCCATTTGTTGGAGACCTGGTTGATGATCAGGGCTGAGTCTCCATAGACTTCGAGCTCCTTGACATTCCTTTCTAGGGCAGCCTCCAAACCAGCAATGCAAGCTTCGTACTCGGCGACATTGTTCGTGGCAGGGAAGTTCAACTTGAGGGCTATGGGTGTATGCTCATCTTTCGGATCGACCAGTAGCATCCCTACGCCATTTCCTCTTTTGTTAGCGGCTCCATCAAAGAAAAGTTGCCATCGGTTCTCTGGCTCGACTACAAAGATCCCTTCATCTGGGAATTGGGGTTCAGGCCCACGGTCCTCATTACTGGGGAAGTTCGCCAGATGGTCTGACAATGCTTGGCCCTTGATGGCCTTTCTGGTCACATAGCTGATGTCGTACTCTGCTAAGAAGAAGGACCACTTTGCTAGACGCATCGAGAGAGAAGGCTTATCGAAGATGTACTTGATGGGGTCCATTTTCGAGACCAAATTCACAGGGTGGGCTTGCATATAATGCTTCAACTTGCCGACTACCTGCACTCGGCCCCGAAGACAGTCTTTTCACATGCGGAGTAATTGAGCTCACTTCCCTGTAGCTTCCGACTGACAAAGTAAATGGCATTCTCTCCCCGAGAGTCTTTCTTCTCCTGAGCAAGCATAGCCCCAACTGCCGTATCAGTGACAGTGAGATAGAGCAGAAGAGGTTTCTGTCTATGTGGGGGGCATAATACTGGAGGATGTACTAAGTATGCTTTGATCTGGTCAAAGGCATCCTGGCATTCTTCGGTCCACTCAGTGTCTACATTCTTCTTCATGAGCTTGAAGATGGGCTCGCACATAGTGGTCAACTGATTGACAAAACGGCTGATGTACTGAAGTTTGCCCATAAAGCTCTTGACTTCTGTCTGAGTTTGAGGTGGCCTCATGTCCATAATGGCTCTGATCTTTTGGGGGTCGACTTCGATACCTCGCTCCGTGACCATATACCCAAGCACTTTTCCCCTCGTCACTCCGAAGGTGCATTTAGCAGGGTTTAGTCTCATGGAATGTTGTCTCAGCCTCTCAAAGAACTTTCGCAGGTCCACAAAGTGCTATTCGTCCTCACCTTTGGAGTGGATTATCATGTCGTCTACGTAGACCTCAATCTCCTTGTGGATCATGTCATGAAAAAGCACGGTCGCTGCCCTTTGATAAGTAGCCCCGGTGTTCTTGAGCCCAAATGGCATTACTGTATAGCAGTAAGTTCCCCACGGTGTGGTGAAGGCTGTCTTTTCTTGGTCTTCTTCGGCCATCTTGATCTGGTTGTAGCCTGCAAAACCATCAACGAAGGATTTGACTTCGTAGTTGGCAGTGGAGTCCACCAGGATGTCTATGTTTGGCAAGGGTAGTCGTCTTTGGGTGGCCTTGTTCGGATCCGGAAATCTACACAAGGCGCACCTTCCCATTGGCCTTGGTTACGGTCACAATATTGGACAACCATGTCGGATATTCGATGACTCTGATGAATCCTACCCGCAGTAGCTTCTCAATTTCTTCTTTGACCTGTAGAGACCATTTTGGCTTGATCTTCCTCAATTTCTGCTTTACTGGCTTAACATCTGGTGCTAGAGGGATTCTGTGCTCCACTATTGAACTGTCTAGCCCCGCCATATCCTTGTATGACCATTTAAACACGTCCATGTATTCTCTGAGCAGATTAACCAGTCTGTCCCGTTCAACCCCCTGGAAGAAGTTTCCAATCTGTGTCTCTTTAGGTTCCTCGACAGTACCCAAGTTCACACTTGTCAAAACCTCCTCGGCAGCTTGGGCCCGGTTTTCCTCTTTTACGTAACACGCTTAAAGATTTCTATAATGTATTGTTCGTGTAGTGTGTTTGCATCTTGTTCAAATGATTCATTATTAAGCTGTTGTTAAGTTTTGAGTTAATTTATCATTTGTTAAGTTGGCAATAAGGGGATAATCGTAAAGATCTGTCATTTCATTCAAAGCAAGAGGAAAGATGACATCGATTACATATTCATAATCCTCGGGCGTGAGGCCTTCGGATGACTCAGAGGACCGGAATTCAAAGATTCCTGACTCAACTGTATGGATAACAGGGTGTTTGACACGACTGGGTTGAGAAGGACGGGGTACCAATCCAAGCTCCGTGATCATTTGCTGTTGGTTGGCTATCGGCCCTGAGAATGTCTCCCAATTCTTCAACGGTATCTCTGTCTTAGTTACTAAAGTGCGGGGATCGAAAGGATCTTCACCACCGTCTCCAATTACGGCAACTACCTCATCATCTGAGCTGAAGTTGATCAAATCTAGGATCTGTGCTTCTTCATCAAACAACTTTTGCAAACCCCACTCACTGTCTTCACTACTGGCAACTTCTATCTGGCTGATCTTCGGAAGAGCTAACTCAAAGGCGGAGAGGTCCATTACCGGATGCCGACTCTTTGACACTGTCGAATTTTGTTTGAAGACATACTCGTTTTGAACGGTAGTGGTAGCCCCGGGAATGTACCGGGCAAGTCAAGGAACATCCTTCGAACGGGGTTTCTTTGGTTTTCCCTAACCTTCTCAAGGTTTTCCGAAGGGTTCTCCTCGGGGAGGTCGATCGTCATTTTCATCGTATTGAGTCCCACCTTTTGTAAAGTAATGGGTCAGGGATAAACTGTAGGGATAGAGTTGGACCCCTTTAGCTTTTACGCCATCCCGAGAGTTCGGTTTGTATCCCAATCCATATCTGGTAGTCTGTTCCTTTACATCAATGATGGTATTGTGACCACTGGAGTCTTACGCCCAATCGAAGCCCGGAAGATAACCCATTTTTCTCATCATTCTCATGGCGGAGGAATTTTATCGGAAGTAGTGGTGAGGTCGGTGCAACACACTTGTGCTTTGGAAGAAGCTACGAGAGAATCCGGTCAAGGCAAACCCTTCATCATCATGCTTAATTTCCAATATCGGGATACCTCCGGTCTTTGGTTCCTTCTACCGTGACACTGTCTCCGTAGATAGTGGTAATAGTACCATCGCTAGACTGAAATTTGATGCATTGGTGCAGAGTAGAGGCTACCCCATTTATCTGGTGAATCCAAGGGCGTCCCGACAGGGCAAGAACGAGATCGGAATGTCAATTACTTGGAAGTCAACGTCCATGACCTTTTTCCGAACCACAACTTGAGAGTAGCAATCCCCAAAGCTGATCGTGCGGTGGAGTCGTAGGCCTTAATAGTTCGACTAGAAGGCTTCAAATCCGTTGGCTTTAAATCCAATAAGTCCATCATTTTCTTTGGCAGGACATTCATTGCGGACCCTCCATCAACTAATACCCGTGGCAACCGACGTTCTTCCAACTGGACTGTGATGTAAAGGGGTTCGTTATGACTAGCCCCATACTTTGGCAGGTCCAAGTCGGTGAAGGTAATGATGTTTCCATAGTGGATACTTCCAATCATTTGGACGACCTCATCTGGGGTGACATCTATGGGCACCATGGTCTTTGCCAAACTTTCTTCTAGCTTCGACTTATGAGGGTATGAAGAGGTTAATAAGGACCACAAGGAGATATTGGCATGAGTACACTTCAACCGAGTCGGCCTTGGATCCTCCTTGTCGAGTCCGACTTTTACGCTTCGGTTTATAGGGTCTTTTGTCTGTTTTCGGCTCGAGAGACGGCATTTCTTTTATTACCCTTAGGATGTTCAATATTCATCTGTCCGGACCGAGTCATCCCATCGACATTAGATTTCTCTGGATCATCATTCCTCTTGGAGGATTACGTCGGCTCTTTCAAAGTGAGAGGCGGGCTCTGCCGGCGTATGGCCAACTCTGGCTGATTAATCGATTGACCGCACCTTTGGAGGCATAGGCGGCTTCCCGAATCGATTCCAGGTTACGGCTTTACGACTTTTTCTGAGTTCTGACTCCTTAATTGGCTCAACAGTCGGCTGGTTTCAACTTCACCCTCCTCATTTAAAGCCTTCACAGTCTCGTTCAAGCTTTTCAAGGTCAGCATGCAACAGGAATTATCATCTTCAGAGTTTGGAGTCTGGTGAATGGCTTCCTCATCCGGACCTAGCAACTTTTTCAACAGAGTGGGATCACATTCCTCATCACTGTCAAGCATGTCCCTTCTTTCTCTAGGGGTTAGTTTTCTGACGGCATCTTTAACATTGGCCAAACATTTTCTGAAGTGGGAAATTCCATCATCGAGAAGGATTTCTGCGGGGTCAAACCTCATGGCGGGTTCCTGATCTTTACTGTCGGGAAGGTTCTCTGGGCTTTTCGGCTTCTGGGCTAACCACTCCTCTACTGTTCCTTCTGGCACTTCGACTGTGTCTTCCTCGGTATCACTACAGTAACTCTCATGAGAACTCCCATCTTGACTCTGATGACCAATGAGGGCAAACGCAGGTCGGGATACTTGACGCCATATAAGAGGTATCTTGGACCCTTCCTCTGACTTGGGAATTACCAAGAAAACATCGCTGTCATCATAGGATATAAAGGGGACCGGGGTCGCTTCAAACTTTAGGACTCTTTCCAAGGCATCCATACACTCTTCTTCAGACAAGGTCTCAGGGGTGATTCTCAGCACTGCAATGGAGTCTACTCTTCCCGACGGGGGTTTAGCTTCAACGACGCTTACATGTTCTAGATCGGCGGGCGGAGCCCACTTTCCTCTTTCAGCTAAAGCTTCAATTAAGTCCCTCCATTCACCGACCAAGTCTTTGTAAGGAGTATTGAACTCTAGGATGTAGAATTCGTATGCTGCCTCATCTGAGCTCGCATCCTCTTTCCCTTCCGAACCTTCACACAGGCTACAAACACATTTTGAAGTGATACCATCCCCTATTCCAGGTCCGTGGTTTTCTACTTCATCTTGTTCCCCAAATTTCACTTTGGTCGACTCCAAGTTCATTCCTTCTATTGAACTGTCATCATCACTGTAAATCCATCCATTCCTGTTCTCATTTCCGACTGATTCTTCACTATCACTATCTGGGAGATAGGCAAATTCACAGGCGTTGACAAAGTTAGAAAGGTCAGGCTGGTACTGGGATTCTACGGTAGGGAGATTTGGCTCAGGCTGAGAGGAGGGAAAAAGTCCCACGGGGTAATGCAGAGGCTGCATGACTGGAATAGCTGTGGCGAAGCTAGGTCTTATCTGAGGAGGAGAGGGTGTCGGGACCCTGACGGCTTGGGATACTGGAAAGGACTGAAAAGGGACAGTCTTTGGCAAAGGATCATATGTGACTGGAGGAGGGCATTGGTCATAGGCTAGATCTTCTTCCCTAGTCATCTGGTTACCCAAACCAGTACTGTTCTCTGTCGAATTGGCCATTCTGACTCTCTGGATTGATAAAACTGAGGATTCTGGCGAACTGTCTGAGAATTCTGCGCTAACAAGTCGCTGACCCGGTGTTCTCACCCAATTCTTTCTCGCTGCGGGAAAGGGATAGGAAAGGTTTAGACTCGGGGTAGGTGTTTAGGCTGAAGGCTCAAGCAATATGCAAATTAGGAATCTTCCAGTTTACTTAAAACAGTGTCTTTTATTAATTTCTATTTGGTTGGAAAAGGGGATTTGCCCTTCTTTTTCGCAACTACTCTAGATCCTGGATCAGTGGGTTCCGTCACTACGTCTATAAGCCCCTCGTATTCCACCTGTATTTCGACCTCCCAGGGTGGACAGCCCCGGGCGAGGGTCCTATAGGGCACGCGGATCCCACCGACCGAGAGAAAAGAACGCTCCTAACGGGTCTAGCGGGTCATAGGAACTTTTAACGCACGAGCGATGCGAATTATAGTCAAGGCAATACCGGGAAAGTCTCGTCTTTCAGCCTTGATAGAATTTCGGCAGAATTTCGCTTGCGCGATTGACGTTTTGACTTTTCGGTAATGTCCGAGAAGATAATAGGCATGGGTCGGGCGGTAAAAGCCGGATGATACAGTGTCACATTGAACTTCGTTTCATACGCCATGCGTGAGTCAAAATCGAAGTCAATGCCGGGTCAAGATCTTGCCAATTTTTCCTTGTCGGAATTTTGGCAGAGCTTCGCTTGAGCGAAAGATCTTTGGATTTTTTGGCAAAGACTCGGTCTCGACTCTTACGCATTCCGTGCGGGTCAAGGTCAAATTCAATGTCGGAGTCAAGGTTCTACCAATTTTTCCTTGTCGGAATTTTGGCAGAGTTTCGCTTGTGCGAAGGACCTTGACTTCCGTTATGGACTAAGGCTTGACCTTTACGGAGATATGCAACTGGGCTATATGACACGGACTAAAACAAAAACCAACCAAAAGTCACGGTTTTTTGAAACGTGTGACACGTACTGTGCATTGGTCGACACTGGCTGCCATGGGGAGTTTGGGATGATTCCGTGCGCGCCCGGGAGCATCGTAAGGCTGTCCGTGACTGCAGCTGATAAACCATCCCGGGTTTAAAGGGACGTGCGTGCAAAGTGTACAGGATATATAAGGTACGCGTAGTGTGCGGTCTCCTAAAAATGTTCCTTTTTGAGTTAAAACAGAGATTTCCATAAATGTGTTTTAAAGGAATGATTTTTGGGATGGGGGAAAATGCAACAGTTAAAGCACGTAAATTTTCTGGGAGCCCCAGTCAGTCTTGGAACTGAATAGCCCCAAGCTGCCAAGGCTGCCAGATTAACTTCAATTTTTCCTGGTGGAATTGCCACTGAGGTCGTCCGGTCTGAATCCAAGGAGGATTGAGCCGTACGACTGCATGGATCAATTTTCCTGGTTCCACTCCTTTGCTATTTCGGGTTGTTTCCCGTTCAAAGTATGCACAAATCCCAAGATGCAAATGATGCAATGCAAGGCAAAGAAAGCAAGCAAAATAAACGGAATCCGCGATGGGAGTCTAACCCGCTCAAAGGGAAAAGCTTTCTTTTTTTTTTTTCGAAAAATGATACCGGTACGTGGGATTGTTAAACCACCGTTTATCCCAAGCCCCGGGTTAGGGAGCGATACAGGAAGGTTAGTGGTTTCCACCTATATACCAGGTATCGTTTATTTTAAAAATGAAAGCTTTTCTCCATTGGGATGTCCCCAGCGGAGTCGCCAAACTATGAATGTGTGCCCAAATTTTAATTTTTGTTGGATTCACGCGAGTTTGAAGACATCCGGTTTAATTTGAAAAACGGAGTCGCCACGCCGTTTTGATTTCCTCAAAACTTTGAAAAAAAGGATTTATGTCAAAAATATGTTTTAATCTCATCTATGCCTTGGGTCAAATCTCATTTGAAAGCACCAATTAAGTCCAACCTTTTTCAAACGTATGAGACATGGAACGATGCACCTAACTGAGTCAAAACTACATCAACCATAATCTCATCTTGATCACAAATTAAGATATAATGATGCACCCAACTGAGTCGAAACTACATCAAAATACCCTAAAATATCACAAGTGTTCTAATCAAGGGGTGGCATAAAACTTAAACATTTAGAAGGATTTACACATATCAACAAACATCGCATGGTTGTAACATGAAACTTATGTGTACATAATCATGAACATAGGATTTCACAAAATATTCCAATCAAACAATTTGATACAATTTTGAGAAATTACAAGTCTAAATAATCATATTAAACAGATCAATAACCTATGTAGAAGACTAATCATATGAATCAACTATTAATCAAAACCATGGCATATCACATATAATTGTTTTCATAAAACAATACACATAAAATCATGGATCTATTTCATATAGCATGTAGAGCATTTAATCAAATTAAATCTAGCATGCCAATTTCAATCCTAATCATGATACACACGACTCTGATACCACTGTTGGGTTTTGGGGTTACAAACGCAGCGGAAGAACTTTATAAAACAACAAAACCCTAGCCATGAATCTGTCTAGCATGAAGAGATTAGAAACATATGAAATATATTTACATACCTTATAGCGATTATGTTTGCTCAAAACGAATCTCAAATCGAATCTGAAATTCAACCTTTGAACTGATGTCGAACCTTTGATCTTCTTCTTCCTTGTTCTAATCCTTGTGACGAATCAACGATTGCAAGTCTTCAAGCTTTTGGTGATAAAGCAATCACCCTCTATCGGTAATCAACACACGAACGAACCAAGATCTAATCTTGTAGGATTGCTAGATGATCCCCGATTGTTGAATCGATATTCAACAATCAATGGCTGTTTATGAATTTGATTTGGGTGTTATTGATCTTTGATTCTCAATCAAAATCAATGTGTTTGTGTTTCTTAAACTCAAAAAATGTGTACCATATCTGAGGCAAAAGAGTTCTATTTATACATTATAAAAATACCTAACCCTTAGGGATAAGAGCCGTTTTCCTAGCCAAAACCGAAACTAAAACGTAATCTTGTTCCGCGCGAGACTGGCGTATCCGTGTGATACAACGCTACGGTCAAAACCCGGAGCTGAACAAAAGGCCTTGTCCCGTGCGAGACTTGGCGTGTCTCACGTGATACAACCCTTATGTCCAATTCAAGTCGTGGAAACGAGTCGTGATCAAAAAACTACTTGTGCTGATTGAGAGCACGAGTCGTGCTCCTAGTCACGAGTCGTGACCAACCCAAATTCCAATTTTCATCCATTTTCATCTGTTCTATGTGTGTGACCCTTTAGGAATTATATTTTATGTTGATAGTGAGTTGAAACATCAACCTCACAAGACATAAGTGATCTCTAGCAAGTCATTATGTTCACCCAATTAAATATAACATCAAAGTTTGATTCCTTGATAGATCAATGTCACAATCCCTTTGTCCATGATGACATATTGAACATGAGTCATGGTCCATGTCAACTCATCTTGTTCAATGCTTTCTTGATTCTGAATATGTTGATAGTCCAAGTGCATTTGATCTCTTATCAAATCTCTTGAGTGTGGCCACACATTTCATCAATACTATTCATCGAGGGGCCCAAGCAACATCTCTCTCAACAAGAGGGACAAATCCCATCTTTACTTATCATTCTTCCCTACAAGAATCCAATCATGCCAACATAGCCCTTATTGCTATCCTATTAAAGATAGTGTTATACTACATCAAACACAATGTTCATCATGTGGAAGACGATGATAATCTCAGGTACTAAGGATTTCAATGATACGACTATCATGAGATTTAATCATGACATATATGACTATAGACCATGTTATAAATCTCATCTGTAGGTCATGTCCAGTACCTTGTTCTCTAACAAGTACCCATAAGTGTAATGTGCATCACATGCATATAATCATCTCCATGATTATTCATTACCAACTTATACTAGTTATTCACAATAACTAGGGACGCAAGTTATTATAATAAACATCCAAACATATAATAAGCCAAATAAACATTCTCCATAATAAATGATAAAGATGATTACATAGCGGTATTTAAGTTATAAGTCAAACATAACTAAACGCCTAGGGCATTACACCAACACATTTGCATTAGTTTTAGTTCATTTTAGATTAGATTAGATTTAGTTTATTTTATCATTTATATGCGAATATTATGCTTGGATGGTATTTTTGTTGTTTAACAGGATTTTGAGACAATATCGTTGTAAAAAGAGCTTGGAACATAGTTATTGAGGTGAATGGAACAAACGGAGACGAGGGGGAACATTCTAAGGAAGGAAAGGACAAAACCAGTAAACTACAGGTCAAGCACTCGTGTGTAGCCTGCATAGGCATGACCATGCTAAACCTTATGGGCAAGTGATCAGCTTCGGCAAAAGCTGCATAGGCATGCTGGATATATGACGCGGCCATGTTGCATGGGCATGCTTAATATATGACACGACCGTGCTGTTACTGTTGCTAGTCTTAAAGTTGCCTTTTCAAGGATGCCTTTTTGAAGAAGGATCAAATGCCTATATAAAGGCCTTGTAGTCAGCAGGTTTAGACATCCAGAAGTTGTTGTAAACATACTCTAATACAATTAGCAATCCATAAACATCATTATTTCTATATTTGTAAGAACCATTGATTGTTCTTGAGCATTTTTTGGAGATTGAAGAAATAAAGCATTTGGAGGTTTATTTTCAGCCATTGTTATTTGAATAAGTATCTATCTCCCTTCCCCATTATTTTATGCCTTATTCATATTTTATTGTTAAGATATTCATCATGACTTGTGAGTAATCCCCCATATTCTTGCAGTTGGAAACTCGGCATCATGCGTTCATATTATTAAATCATGTTTCTTATCCTCTTTTCATCTCTTAATCAATTTTCTTCATATCATTTTTAAATGCTTACGAATATAAAGACGTCTATATTTGTATGAAATCTAGTTGATAAATAGAAGTACTTAGCCGTGAATCTTGATTAATGGAACCATATGAATTAAACTAGGTACTATTAATCACGAGAGTAGATTAATTATCTAGGGATGATCCTTAAATGGAAAATACGTGGATTTTTATAAACTTAATGGGTTTTGACTAATGTACAGAACCATCAATAGAAATGTCGTGTTAGTTTTAAAATACATGTGCTATACCTTGATCGTGAGAAGCTAACATAACTTAGCGTATCATCCTTGATTTTGACATGATTATTTTTATAAAAGCATGGTTATTTGATGAATGCATGATTGTTTGAGTCCCAATCCCGGGAATACTTTCATCATATAGAATTTAATCTAAGTTAGAGTAATATTGCACTTGTTCTAGGTATTCATAACAAAACAATACCCTCCCAATTTGTGTTTCATTTATAATTTTTAATTAAAAGCAAGTATCAACTTATAGTAACTATTGTCCTCGTGGGATCGACCCGCATTTGCCTATTCTATATTACAACTACACCGTGCACTTGCAAAATAAAATAATCCGTTAAGTTTAGGCTTAACAATCATACTTTGAAATGTATTAACCATAATGGGAAGTTAAAGCAGAGTAAGTTGGATTTCAAGAAATTGTCTGGGCCGTTCCAAGATAGGCCAAAATATGTTTACCCCCTAAAGTATACACCCATTCCCACTTTGCACCCTCGCGCGAATTTGGTTCTAATATGGCACCTTAACTAACCATGAATCCCACTTTACCCCCTAGCACCAAACGGCGTTAGAAATTTAACAGAAACTGGCCATGTGCATGTCATGTGAGAGATTTTTTGGTCATTTCATTTGAAAATAGAAGGGCATGAATGTTAATTTGCTGTTGGTTGTAGCAATCACCTTCTCCACACAACTCCATCACCAACTATCATCAAGAACCATCACCATCTCTTCCAAAATTCGGCCTCCACCGCCATTGCCACCCAAATTCGGCCACCACTGCCACCCAAATCAGGCTACCACTGCCGTCTCCAACCAAATCTGGCCACCACAACCAACATTTCTCCCAAAATCAAAGATTCAAAATTATCAAAAAATCAAAATCTTTCTCCCCAAACACAAAATCATTCTTCCCAAACACTAATACAAAAATCAAAATCATTCTTCTAAAATCATTTCTCCCAAAATAAATAATAAAAAAACAAAAAACAAAAAACAAAAACCCAACACAAAATGGAGATGATTATTGGTACTTCCTGCAGATCTGGAAATAAGGAGTGTCTTGCAAGGTCAAGAAATCATAGATCTTGGAAGAAGGAAAAAAGAGGGAAAGAGGAAGTGAAGCTTTCTTTACAAACCTAGAGCCCACATATTGCAGATATGGAAATAAGGAGGGTCGTCCGATCGTCTAGTAGGGGTCGATGGAGGGATACTGGGAGGAGGCAGAGGGCGAGTGGAGGGATCGAGGAGTGAGGAGATGAAGTCGAGAAGCTACAGGAAAAGATGGTGAGATGGGGTTGCGGGAAAGGGTCGGTGGGAGTGGGAAAGGAATACAGGGTCTGAACATGGGTTTTTCTTCTTTTTTGGTTATTTAGGATATATTCTTTCTTTAATATATAAATACTTTTCATATATGATTTTTTAATAATTTTGTTACTATAAATAAATTTATTATTCCTTTTAAAATAATATATTTTTATTTTAGATAATGAATACTATATTACTTTGATATTAATAATGCTCATATATTTAAAGAGAAAAATAAATTAAACAATTATTAAAAGTTAATAAGAGAATGAATAAAATAGACCTCACATGACATGCACATGACCAATTTTCGTTAAAATTCTAACGTCGTTTGGTGCTAGGGGGTAAAGTGGGATTCATGGTTAATTAAGGTGCCACCTTGGGACAAAATTCACGCGAGGGTGCAAAGTGGAATGGGTGTATACTTTGGGGTGTTAATTGTAAGTTGGATTTCAAGAAATTGTCTGGGCTGTTCCAAGATATTGTTGGTAATTGCGATCTTATGTGTATTTTGTCTTACAGGGCTTCCGATTACAGGTGAATCTTTGTTTCAAAGTCCCAATTTATTATCACATTAAAGTGGCAACCACCAAGGGTTCAGCCAGAAATAGTTGTCTCCGTGCAGGTTAACAGGCAACACATTGACATAATAAAGGACACGTACGTAAGTATACTTATATATCATTTTTATCATGTCTTTTTGTTTTTTGAAATGAAAATATGTTAATTGAGATTTTTATGTTTTTATTTGTAGGTGATTTGGATGTCGTATGAAGGTATCCGAAATCAATATCATTTTTCCAAAGCCGCTCTATATCAAGGAACTATTATCTTCGAGCCACATCTTCCTGACCAGGTCTTGAGTCAGTTTGGCTTTTTGCAAAAAAAATACATAGTAGTCCACTTAGACTAGGGATGTCGAGAGGAGATAAGAAGTCTTTGGTGGTGTGGATCATGTTTGCACAATCATTCTCCTTTTGGAAATCACATTTGCTTAATAAACAATTATTTCAGAAATGCCAATTACCACAAGAGACCGTTGATGATTATATACAATGGTACTCTAATTATTCTCATCCGATTGTTCACCCCATAGCGGAAAGAGCTCACGCAGTTAGGAGAACAATCGAAGTTGGTGCCCCAAATCCGTGGGATATGATAATGAATACCCGGGAGGTGATGTTACCTATTGCGAAAAGATGGACAATGTAGATCACTCAATTAGTGTACATGAGGCTATGGAAGTCATCTTTAAAGCAATTGCAGCAACATAAATGCCATCTACGACATCAACTTCTCATGGTAGTAGAAGAAGACATTGAATTTGTTATGTTGGTATTGTGAGGTTTGAACAATTATTTTTATCACTGTATTTTATTTTGTGTTGGATCAGATGGTTGTAAGGATTCATACAATTAGATTCAAGATCCTTGTTTAATTCTTCAAGATCTTGTTGAATTTATCATTTGGAAGAAATTTAAATAAGTCATCATTTTTATGAACAAAAAGTGATATCAATATTTACTGTTGGTAATGCTACATCTATCAGGAAAAAAATGCACAAAATAAACAGTTTGAAAACAATGTTAAATACCGAAATGTTAGTCCAAAAAAAATATTTACCTAAATTACATAAATTTGGCCGAACCCTTAAGAAAAATCGGCAGGTGATTGCCGAAAACCATGCTACTGATCAGCCACCTCCAGCCAACACTTCTAAAAAGTGTAGTTTTGGAAATTCTTTTGTCAAATTCAGGGTAAAACAATGTTAAGTAACTAAATGTCGGTCCACAAAAAAAAACATTGACTTAAATTACATAAATCGGCAGGTACTGGCCAAACCTTTATGAAAAATTAGCAAATGGTTGCCGAAAACAAGGCTACTGATCGGCCACCTCCAGCCCACACTTCTAATAAGTATAGAGTTTTTTTTTCTGTTTTTTAAGTTGTGACGTAACAATGTGCTCCTCGTAATTTGAAAGTTTTATAAATTTAAATTTAATTTATGAAATTTATTATATAAAAAATAGACTTTAAATGAAAGTTACCTAAATAAATGTAACCAAATATATCATTTATCATAAATTTCATCGTTTAACATCAATTAGATGTGTTGATGTATCAGGTACTTTTACCAATCATTCATGATAATAGGTTAGCCATCCGATTGCATGTTCATGACGTTCTTTATACCGTTTGTACGAAAGTGGTGGTAATGGACATCCTTCCTTTAACTTCGCCTGAATGTAACGGTCATCGTTGACATATGCAATACAAATGAGTTTTAGCTTGTTTGGTATGGATTTTCGTAATTGGAAAAGGTAAAAGACAATAAGTTGCTTAAAGTCACTAAAGCAACGTAGAATGCATTTGCAACAACGTAACCCATTTCTAAGTGTTAAACCAATGTGCTTCTCTACATGGAGCATCGTACCAGTTGAGATTGACAAGAATTTCTCCACCCTATCCTCGATCATGAATAACCGAGCATATAATTCTTAATTTCCAAATACTTCTTGATATAACGTTTCCCGAACCCATCGCCACTCATTTGTACCACGTCTAAGTAACTCTGCGATACAACAAAAACCACAATTCCCATCACCCCGCACATCAATTGTTTTCTCATTATAACCATGCATGTAAACTGGTACTTGATCAAGATATGGGTTCACATGTTGACATTTTCGACGCACAAGCTATAAGATAAATTCAAGAAAGGTAAAATAAGTTTAAATGACCATAATTCGATATTATGATATTTAACTGAATACTACAAATAGCTTTAGGGAGATATTTACCTATAACTTGGATTTTGCAGATAACATAGGATAACAATGATTAGCATCGGGATCGAATAAAACTTGGTCGGGTATGGCCTCCACGCACTCAAATGCGCTAGGATCACGCTTCCTGGATTTGTAATACTTAGCATTCGTTGCTTTAGAACGACCCTTATTATTTGTTTTTACTTCAGGTTCATTGGCCATTGTTGTTTCTGGATAACAAATATCGGTCAATCTCCAAAAAAATATTTTTTTTCCAATTCGTGGTGCTGCCTCAAATCTTATAGAAAGAGTATTACAACACTCTTTGTTTTTTTTTTTTTTTTTTTTTTTTTTTTTTTTTTTTTTAAACCAGGACAGCACCTGGAAATTTTTTATTAAAAGCAACATGAACATTTACATGAGGGGGACAACCATTCACTTCATAAGTGAAATGGGGCCTAAACCTCAACCTCACTATAACCTTGTTATCAACTATCAACATTGTATTATCTATCTTCCCTATTACAAACAAATTACTTATCCCCACTCTCCTTATAAACTGGATTCCACTATCTATACAAATACAAATTATATCCCATCTAACTTCATTCAGCATAACCAGTTCAAGCTGCCAAATGATATACCTAATTGAACCATCCCAATTACTTCCTTCAATACCAACCAGCCAAACCAAATAACACCAAGATTGAAAAAGCAATTGAAACCACAAACCAGCAAGCTGCTGAACAATTTCCTTCATCACTTCAGGAAGTAAAGACATGGCATTGAGCCCATCTGCCATAGCAAAAACCATAAAATCAGCCACCACTATAGTAGAAATCATATGAACTGAGTTTTTCTCTTGGATAACATGACTGAAAGACCAAAAGAACCCAGCCATCAAAGAATCTGAATTAAAGCAAGACCAATCAAAATAATGATCCAAAACTGCTGACAGCCAACTCAAATCTTGCATATTGAAACAAGCTGCCAAAAACATAATCCAAAACTGCCATAAACTATCAAGATGCTGCCAAAAACCGACGGATCTTTGACTCATAGATGATGAACAGCAAAGCAACCAACTGATCCAACATAACATCACTTTCAAAAACCAGCTGAAACCAGCCACCACTATGTACTGAAAAACTGTTGAGACTTGCTGATGTTGCCAACAACAATTAACTAAAAGAAGAATCTGAATATTTGTTTCAAAACAGACTAAAACAACAAGAAGCTGAGCACCAGCTGCCAATAACATACCCCTGCCCTCCTTTATCCAAACAATCGAACAACCAAAATTATTCCAAGAGTGTTCCATTGGAAAATGCTTAAACAACTCCAACAACTTATTAGAATCTCCAATCAAAAACCAAGAGGAATTCATTGAGAAAAACATGAAAAACAAGCTCAGCAACCTCTTGGTCTACCCCTTTTTGATTTGGAGTTAATGCTTCTTTCTATCTTCTTTTCTCTCTTGTTCAGCTCCTTTAAAGCATTCCTAGTAACAGGTAATTGATATTCAACATCACTACCACTTAAAGATCCCCCATTCCTGTTTTTCTCTTTTTCTTTTCCCACAGTTGAGCTGCCAAAATCATTACTCGAATGACAAGAATTCTCCTTATTCAAAGTACAAGGCCCTAGGTATTCAACATCCTCTTTCTTATGTTTTCCAACATTGTTTTCAATTTCCATTATGTAATTATACCTTATCTCTTCATCACTAAGGCCTTTTGAATCTCTTTCTTTTAGAATCCGATGTTGTTCTTCAGTGGTTTGCTTTAAAAATTGATTTTCCCCCAACTGATTTATTTCTTCAGAAATTTGTTTTGTTGAAACTTCACTGCCAGTTGGACTGCTGTTTTCCCCATTTGCCACTTCCTGTGTTGTAATAATCTGCTGATGTTGTTGTTTCCTAGATTCAGCAACCTCATCAGCTTCCTTTGTTATTTCTCCACAACCTTCCTCCCTCTGTTCATCCCTAGTTTGCTCAATGATCAAGTGTTCTCCCACATTCTGCTCTGTATGCAATTGTTCCTCTAACTTCTCTTCTATTTCCCCATCTTCTCTCTCTTCTGTAACTGTGGATTCTTTTTGTCTCACTTCCTTTATAGCTTCCTCCACAACTCTATCTAGCAAATCTTCAAACTCCACCTGTTTCTCCTTTCTACTGCCCTCAGTATTTATGTCTTGCTTACTAGTGGAAGCCCCAGCATTTCCTCTCTTTCCCACTATGTTCCATACTTTTTTCACATTAACATCATTTCTATTTCCACCTTCCTCTGTTATTGGCTTTTTCCCATTTATCATGTCATGAATATCCACCTGTTTCCCCTCTCTAGAAGGCTGATGTTTCCAACCTACTTTCCTGCATATTCCCACAGAATGCCCAAGTAAACCACAGCCTGTACAATAGGCTATATTCCCCTCATATTGCACTTTTTGCCAAAAACCAATTTCTTTGGATTCACCAATCCAAATTTCAGATTCCAAGGGCTTAGAAACATCAATTTCAACACATAATCTTGCATATAACTGATTGGTGAGGCTCAAAGTCCTGTTATCCACCCTTAAAAACTTCCCTATTTCATTACCAATACATTCCAACATTGCCCCATTGTAAAAAGGCCATGGAATTCCAGGTAGTCTAATCCACACAGCTACTACAGGAGTTTCAACATTCAGATTAAACTCAGGAGTCCACCTAAAAGCCCTATACATGCATTTGTTAATCATGTGTGATTCCTTAGAGAGAGCAAGCTTGAGATCATCCTCATTGCTAATATAAACAGCAATATGCCTAGGATCCATAAGGCTAACCACAAATTCACCACTCAAACACCAATTATGCTTTATATGCTCATGAATTTGTAGTAAGGTAGGCCTACCTGCTGAGAATTTGAGAACCATGGAGTTTCGAAGTTTCTCATTGGCAGCTGACAATTCGATTTTGGAAAACAGCACCGCTGTCTTGTTATCAACCTTTGATTTTCTTCTAGGAGGTAGGCGAGCATAACCTAATACTCCATTGACGCCATTGAAGCTTTTCCGATCACCTTGCACAGCTCGCACGAAACTTGGTTTTTGCGGACAATTGAGATACGAATTGATAAGATTTGGATTGTTGCTTGTTGAATCCTTCGGTAATTGTGTAGTAGGAAGGATAGGGAAGCTCGCCTGGTTATCAATGTCAGGCGGTTTGGCCATCTCCGGCGGAATTCTGGTGAAATCGAAAAACACGCACTAATCGCACCTTATTTTCGCCCACAGTAGCTGGAGAGCAAAACGGGTCGGATTACAACACTCTTTGTATCGATTACAAATCTCTTCTTCAATATCATCATCACAACTTATTATCGGTAGGGTGTCTATCTTATGCCAAAATGCATGAACTTTATTAAGTGGGATGGGCGAGATGAATCGCATACAGTGCGCAAGCTCATGTGGACAAGGGAGTCCGTATGCCGATCTCACAGCACACCCACACAACAACGGGTCTAGACTACCATCATATAGAGAATCCTATGAGTTGAAAATCAAATCCAATGTATTTATAGACACCATACATCCAACCTCACTCCATAGCAATGACTTTAATTTATGTTGTACCACAGTTCTGCTTTTCTCAAATGAGGCGATAATTGCAATATGAGAGCACTCATTGAGTTTATGGATTTGTTTCTAACATGTCTCAAATGCTCCCCGACTCGATGCAAATTATTTCTTCAAAAAGACTTATTGACTCTCCACCATAAAATAAGTTACATATTTTATTAGCATGTAATTAACAAAACATATGAAACATCAAAAATAAAGTTCTATTAATATACATGTTTGTTATCAAAATGTCAAAGTGAATAACTTTATTTGCCCAACATGAGACAAATCTTTATTTGTATGGCACAATCCATTGATTCATGACATAATTAACTACATTGAGGTAACGACCGAAATCTTCTGATAATCGTCGTAAAAAGTCATTAAACGTTGTCTCTGTATCAACTTTAACCATTACGTTCCAATGAATAATAAACGCCTCCCAAATCTCTTGCGTATCAAACATTTTCTTGCATTTTGCTAAAATATTTTTGTTAGAATTCCATCAACAGAGCAATGAGTTGTTGTTGGGAACGTCTGAAAAATTGCATTAATAAAAGCAAGTTCCCTATCAGTCAGGATAACATTAGGAAGACATGATTCATCCATCAGATATTTTAATACTTCACATACCCACGTGTAGTTTGCTTCTTTCTCAGCCTCTAAGTATACAACATCAATTAACAAGGTCATTTTCGTTGAGTTTCAAGTAAAAGTAAGTTGTACCTATTTGTCTTGTAAGTGCAATCCATGAATAATATGTATGGAAATGATTTCAGAAATTCAATGCTTTTAAGATGAGCAAAGAATACCTCCTTAATGACGTTTGTCTGCTTGCATTGCCGATATTCGAAATGGTAACCATGGTCATTCAATTTAAACATGAGTTGTTGGATTTGCGAATGACCAACATGCTCAGTTGCCCTACTCTTTACGCACGCATTATAATTAGTCTGTATTACAGATTTGTTTTCTGAAAATTTCTCTTTTAAGCCATATAAAATATCCTTCGGCTGACTATTTGCATGTGACATTTCTATCACATACTCCTCCCCCGATTTCTGTAATCTACCAATATACGAGTTACCCAACATAGATTGACAAATCAGATGATTGTGAATGCCACATACCACTTTTAATTGCCATTGACCATAAACAGTGACTTGTTTAGCATTCAACTGAAACTTACAATCAAATTTCTTTGTTCCGCTTTCTCTATTTTTCTTCATTTCCCTAAAATTCCAACAAATTCTTGAGAGGATAGAGAGATTTAATTTCTTTGTATGTTCCCCAACGTTCACAAATAAGTGTCATTCGAGGAGATGAATTACGACTTTCGTTATCTGACCGACCTATAATAATGATAAATCCATGATCTTCTCCCTTTTTACGCACCTAATCAAACGTTACTTTTCGGTATCTAAAATACAAAGACATTGTGAATTTTGTTGTGTAGTTTATCAAAACAGTTTCAAAATCAATTGCCCAATAGTTGTTGTCACCCAATGAACACTGCAACGATTAAATGAAACAATTAGGGGCGGTAGGTCGAAAAATAAGAATCGACCAACAATTAACGATTTTTTTTAAAAGTCCGACCAACAGTTTACGAAAATATTTTAAAAATATCAGTTGGATGTTATCGAAAATATTTCAAAAAATCAACTGGGTGTGAGTGATTTTCTAGTTTTATTCGATAGGGTGTTGTTGATTTTCAACCTAGATTCGGCAAACCAGAGCCAATTTTCACCAAATGTTCAGCTGGTTGTGGCCGATTTCCATTTTATTTTCGGTTGGGTCTGGCCGATTCTGGGTAAAATATCATCCAGTTAGCACATTTATAATGTTAGAGAGTGAAGAAAACTTACATTAACATTCGATTGAAGAGCCATTTCATCCATGATCCTTGCTTTAGCTTTGAACAAAATATGTGAATTTTTTTGAGTGTTGATAGGAGAGAGGGAGGTAAAAATATGAGCTGTAAAATGATAGTAAGGATGATTTGGATGGTTTAATGGTGAAAAAAATTTAATGGGAGAAGGTAGGGAAGGTAAACAATTAATGGTGTGTAGATGTATGAGTTTAAAGTTACGGATGTATATAACAATGGGTTTAGGAGAAGAAGTAACTTTAAACTCATACATCTACACACCATTAAAGTTACGGATGTATATAACATATAAGGGTATATAAATTTAGAGCTAGTAGAATCATTTCACTTGATACTTGATGACAATTTTGAATTTATATTAACATTACGGGTATATGAATTTAGAGCTAGTAGAATCATTTCACTTGCTTGATGACAATTTTAAGGGCTATATAACAATTCTCTTCCCTTTCACCTGACCTGACCATTTCTCTTTCCCTTCTCCAGCCCCACCTCCCCACCTCCCCGCCTCCCTCTACTCTTATTAACCATTTAACCTTCCTGAATCCAAACTCCATTCCTCCATATCCTTCCTCAATGATTATGAACAAATCTAAAACGCATATTCTCCCACATAAATCAATCTATCCTCAAACAAATAAAACCCATTATTTTTTCTACTAATCTCAATTTCACCTCCAAACGTTTCTACTCTCCATCATAAACCAATCATTAACAGACTCAAGAATAATAATAGTAGCTCTAATATGCGCCAATTCAACAACATTCCCCTCCGATTGAAACCCGTTCGTTAGCAATTTCTAAACTTTCAAATAGTGTAAAGAAATGGTGAGGACTGAGGTGGGAAAATCCACTACAAAGAATAAATAGGGTATTAGAATTATAGAGAGAGATAGTTGAAGTCAATCAAAGATGGAAGAGAGAAATTAATATTGAAAGACTTAATTTTATTAACCATTAGTGCTGGGTATATATAGTGTATACATGGGATGAAAACAATGAAGAGATAAACTGTACAAAGAATTAATTTGCATAGGTATTTACAACGTCTTGGATGAACATGAACTTGTAGAAAGCTGAAGAGACACGGAGGAAGCAAATGTATCTGATGTATTAGGAGGATGTATCCTTAACATGCCCCCGCAAGATGGACGGTCTTTAGATAAGTCCAATCTTGAAGAGTGATGCGACGAGCCGGGTTGATGAAGTGAGCGGAGTCGGATGTGGTCCCGGACGTGCATGTAGTTTCTGATGTGAGTGTTGGTGTGACTGCATCAGAGGTTGCATCAGCTGTTGGATTTGCTGAGCCAGTGGGTGTTGGTGTGACTGAGGGAGAGAGTTTGGTTCCTCGCGTCCGAGGTGTTGAAAGATTGGGTTATGCTGAGGTTTTGATAGAGATGTAGGGGTTTCGGCCGAAGGGTTTTGCCGAGGGTGATTGAAGTAAGGGGGAGTAGAGGGTTTTTACCTGCATAAAGAGTTATTAAGGGAGATAGACATCAGTTAACAGAGAAGAAGAAAAAGACGCAGGAAGAATGAAGAGAAAACTGGGTGATTTATGAGGTGGGGCGGCAGTGAGTGAGAGGGTGTGTATCGGCTTTAGGGTTTGCCGAGGCTTGGTGGTTGAAAAAGGGGGAGGGGAAGAGTGAAGGTTGCCGCAAAAGGGTGGAGCGGCTGGAAGGGTTAGAGATGTAGGGGTTTCGGCCGGTGTGATTGCCGAGGGTGTTTGAAGAGGGAAGGGGGGGGGCGGCTGTTAAGGGTATTTAGCCGAGGTTTAGGGATGGAGAAGGGTGGTTATAAAATAAATTGTAGAAGAATGAAGAAGATGGCAGAAGGTGCCTTATGTGAATACAGGCCATGAGAAGAATCCGTGAGAAAGAGAAGAGAGGCCAGGCATTTTGAAGAATTATGTTTAAAGAAGAAGGTAGAGAGACTGAGAGAGGGCGGAAGCTTTGTGGTAGAGATGAGGAGGGGCGGCTAGGGTTTGCCGATTGTGGTGGTTTGGTAGGTGGAGTGAATAAAGATGGTGGGTGGAGGAAGCAAGCATGGGGTTTCGGCAAGGAGGGGTTTATGCCGAGGGTGGTGTTGGAAGTGAGTGATGGAGATAGGGTGGGGCGGCTGATGTTTGCCGCAAAGGGTGGTGGCGGAAGCTTTTGGTGTTGGTGGTTGGTGTATGGCGGCTTTAGGTTTTGCCACTAGGGTTGGGTGGAGAAGTTCCTCAATGGATCGGATTGCTCTGATACCATATTAGAATTATAGAGAGAGATAGTTGAAGTCAATCAAAGATGGAAGAGAGAAATTAATATTGAAAGACTTAATTTTATTAACCATTAGTGCTGGGTATATATAGTGTATACATGGGATGAAAACAATGAAGAGATAAACTGTACAAAGAATTAATTTGCATAGGTATTTACAACGTCTTGGATGAACATGAACTTGTAGAAAGCTGAAGAGACACGGAGGAAGCAAATGTATCTGATGTATTAGGAGGATGTATCCTTAACATAGGGCAGCTTTACTTTAGAGCGGAAAGTTACCCTTCACCCTTTGTTTGTTTATTTCTTACCCAGGAAAAATATTAAAAGTTTACACATCAATGCTCTTCACAAATTAAAATTTTTGGTTTGCTTCGTATTCAAGATTGAGACGGCGGCAATTGGGATTTATATATTGGCACTGCGAAGGTGGTTTTCCTTCGGATGGGAGGAGGTGTTAAGTTTTAGAGAGGGGGGAATGACAGTGGGTGAGGGAGGGTAGAGTTGGGTGGACGGGTAGGGCGGGGAGGAGAGGGTAGTCGGAAGCAAGGGAGAAGAAGATGAGTTTTGTTTTTATTTTTTAATTTAAACCTTTATGCTATACCTTTAACTTTGTAATATTACATATTGAACCCCCAATAATTAAGTTTAGTTCATTTCCTCTGAATTTCCTATTTTACCCTTCAAACTTTAGTTGCATGCATTGCATATGACTAATTAACGGAGAAATGTAAGGGGGTTAGTCATAATGACTATGAATGCAAAAATAAATGGGTTGGACGTGTTGGATGAAAAAACAATTAGTTGAGTGATCAAATCCACAAGACGTGAAGAGTTTAATAAGTTTTGGTGCAACTTTTCCATAGGTAATTTAGGCACTAGTGATTTTTCTCTTTCACTTTTACCACCTACTTTTTTTTTTTTACATAAACCACCTACTTTAGATTAATGTTTTTCTTTTTTAGTTGTTCATATACTCAAAAGTAAAAGTGAAATAAATAAAAGGGCAAATCCAATAATCCAATTATGCAATAAGCTTTTCATTGTATTATTTTAGCCATTATGAAAAAAGATTATCGTATTATTATTGTAACTCAAATATTACCAATTGTGAAATTAACATGTCCTTGTATTGTTTTAACTTACTTTTGGCCATTATACTAAAAATAAGTTAAATATTGTCATTAATATTAATGTCATTAAATTTCAGCGGAATTAATTTTGAAGCTATTCTTTTAAGGTCCTAAGCTTAATACTAACTAGAACGTAACCCGTGCGATGCACATAATAATTTAAAATAGTGTCGATGTTAGTATAATAAAAGAGTGTTAGTGTTGTTAAAAAATGATGTAGTACGACAACAGCAGGGACAGTGCAGCAACGACAGGCGCCACAACCCTGCCTCTTTTAAGATACGGCCAGGTGGAATATGAGCCAACAACCTTCACGGCATGGAATGCACAGACGTGTTAGGATTACATAAGTGACCGTGCGTCGACAAAAATTAGAAGATTTACGTTTTATTGTTTACATTAAGAGTATAAATACTCTTGTGGGTTAGATTAAAACTAAGACTTTGATAAATAATAAATTTACATTATTGCATTGTTGGGTTAAACACTAGAAGCTGTTGTGAAATTCACGCAGCGGAACGGCCCAAGCTTGGAGTAATAATAAGAGCAACACACATGAAAAGTAAATCACACACAAAGGAACACACAAGAATGTTAACCCGGTTCGTTGCAACAACAACTACGTCCGGGGGCGCTACCAAGCCAAAATATTCTCTCTAATATTTTCAGATGTTACAATTTGTTTCTAGGCTATCACATGTATTTATAGGGAACAATAAATCAAATCCTAGTAATAAAAGGATTCCTACTCAAGAAAGTAATCTTCTTTCTTCACAAGTCCTTCCAAATATTACTACCAAAAAGAATCACCAAGCAAGAGGAGATCTCGTCAAGATAGGAAACCAAATCGGGCCCGAGATTCGTGGCCGGCGCGGCCGCCCTCTCCTTCCAGCCGCGGTCGCGCAAGCTAATCCAGAGTTCAATGCCTTTGTCCATGCCTTCAGCGCGCCCGCCCTGGGCCTAGCGCGGCCGCTCTCCTGTCCAGAAACTCCGACGACTTGAACACTCCTTGATCTCACCAACTCCTCCGACCGCGGCTCAAATTCTTTTAACCATGGTTTTGACTCCACATCCCAACAATCTCCCACTTGGAGACAAACCATCCATGATACCTCTTCTTGAAACAAATTTCAGTGGCCAGCTATTGCGTTGGTAGCGCCCGGCCTCTTGTCTAGTTATCCAAGTGAGTTGAAGCTGAGCTACGCTTCAACATAACTGTCGGTTCTACCATGCTCCGAGTCTTCATTCCGAATGATCCTCCCTGCACATCCCCGCTCACTTGCTTGCTAACTATCGATCCTGAACAGCGCGAATCCACGTGCCCCACACAATCACAAGCTTGGAACCTTTGTGTGTTCTTTGCAACCCATCGCATCACCGTTCTAGATCCCGCTCCCATGTTGGCCAAATTGGCTCCGCGTCGGCCGACTTCATTACCCAATTTTCTACCAACATATCGTTTAGTGAAATTTCTCCCACCATGGCGATCTCGGCCACCACCATTCATCATTGGGATGCGCCTTCGTTTCCCCCAACGACTCATGTTGCATGTGGTATACAACATATTTTCCACGCCGCCACGAGCCACCAAGCTAGCTCCGCGGTTTACCTTCCATGTCCCACAACCGAAGGTCACCACACAACCCTCCTTATCAAGTTGCCTTATGGAAATCAAGTTCCTCTTCAAATCCGGAATATGTCGCACATCACGTAGCCGCAAAACAGTCCCATCCGTTGCTTTGACCCGAACAACCCCCTTTCCAATGACCTTGACAGGATTATTGTTTCCCAAACGAACAACCCCAAAATCACCCGGAACGTACTGCTCCATTCTTTCTGCACTGGTGCATGAATGAAACGTCGAGCCCGAATCCAAAACCCACGAATCTGTTGAACTGCTCCCACCCAAGATTAATGCATCCGCTATCTCCTCAGCAACATTCAATTCCTTCGCTCTGCCTGACCGCTTCGGACAACTTCTCCTAAAGTGCCCCTTCTCCCCACAATCATAGCAAGTAATCACCTTCTTGCCACCCTTACTCTTTTCACCGACATTTAGTGCTAGCCCCGATGTCCCACCCTTGCTCTTCCTACGAATTTCTTCGCCAAGAATCACATCAACGACATCCGAAAACTTCAACTTCACTTTTCCTGTTGAAACGTTAACTGCTATCGCAGTCGTATCCCAACTTTCCGGTAAAGAAGAAAGTAATATCAATGCTAGTACCTCGTCATCAAGAGTAACAGCCACGGAAGACAGTTGGGTCGCAGTAGATTTGAATTCACTTATATGCTTTGTTGCCGACATGCCTTCCACCATCCTTATGTTCAACAGCTTCCTCATTAGATGAGCTTTATTCGCCGCCGATGGTGCCTCGTACATGCTCGCCAACATCTCTAACATCTCCATGGTAGTCTTCGCCTCCAAAACATTCTTCGCCACATCCTTGGTCAACGTTTGCCTAACAAGCCCTAACGCTTTCCGATCCATGATTTCGAATTTTGCTTCCTCTATGTCCGCCGGCTTTTCTTTTAATGGTAAATACAAATCCTTGTTTCACAGAATATCCTCGATTTGTGTCTTCCAAAAATTGAAATCCGTCCCATCAAAATTTTCGATCAACACCTTATTACCATCCTCCAAAGCTCCCAAGAAATCCATAGCAAAAGACCAGTCAACCAATGATTCGACAAAACTAAAGGCTTTGATACCAGTTGTTGTGAAATTCACGCAGCGGAACGGCCCAAGCTTGGAATAATAATAAGAGCAACACACATGAAAAGTAAATCACACACAAAGGAACACACAAGAATGTTAACCCGGTTCGTTGCAACAACAACTACGTCCGGGGGCGCTACCAAGCCAAAATATTCTCTCTAATATTTTCAGATGTTACAATTTGTTTCTAGGCTATCACATGTATTTATAGGGAACAATAAATCAAATCCTAGTAATAAAAGGATTCCTACTCAAGAAAGTAATCTTCTTTCTTCACAAGTCCTTCCAAATATTACTACCAAAAAGAATCACCAAGCAAGAGGAGATCTCGTCAAGATAGGAAACCAAATCAGTCCAGATTCGTGGCCACCGCGGCCGCCCTCTCCTTCCAGCGCGGTCGCGCAACTGTCCAGAGAGTTCAACGCCTTTGTCCATGCCTTCAGCGCGCCCGCCCTGGGCCTAGCGCGGCCGCTCTCCTGTCCAGAAACTCCGACGACTTGAACACTCCTTGATCTCACCAACTCCTCCGACCGCGGCTCAAATTCCTTTAACCATGGTTTTGACTCCACATCCCAACAGAAGCTTGTTAGATTGTTCATATCCTAAAATCATTGTTGTTTTAGGTCAAGTGTCTCTTCGGTAGATTACTTGTTTCAAGGATCTCCCTTCGATGGTTATCCTTTATGTTTGTGTTGATTTTCGATGAGTCAGTTGGTATTAGAGCAGTTAATATCCTGAAAAGATGACTGATAACAACAGTAATAAAATCGACAATCTATCGGCTATTCTGGCAACCATAAATGCAATCGTACATCAGATGAGGGTACAAAACATGATCGTTGGGCTGCAGAATGAAATAATGAACTAGAATAAGCAACAACTGAATGTGAGGATCGATTAAGACAGACGTGACATAATATGCATATTGATGTCAACTCTAGGCAACGGGCAGGGGCTCTTAGGAACCTGTAGGACATGTGGTTATTTTCCCTTATAGTTCGCCAGCCGGAAGTGGATTCAAATTCATACAGAGAAGACGTCGTTGCAGTTGGAATAGTGGGTCAAAATCCAAAAATACTGAATCTTGGTTTCAAAAGATAGGAGGTTAGTAATAATTTTATTTTCGCGGGTGGAGAGATCCAAAGAAACAAGGTTAAAGCCACTTAATATTAATCTGGCTTCGGAGGAGGAGAACGTTATCTGTGAATTAAAAGGTGAATTGGTCGATGTTGAAGTGGAGGAGACGAATGATATATGTGAGGTTGATGTGGGGGACGAGCTATCTGTTACACACCTACACAGATAGTCCATAGTGAGTTCAATGACAAGAAAATCCTAGTTTCACTAACTTTTCTATCATGTCCAGATATATAATTTTGTTTGCGGAAGAATTCATCCTACATCAAATTGTGCTGAAAAAAATGGATTTACTCAAAGTATCTTTTCAAGTAGGATGATACTTTTTCACACGAAAAACATGGCTGAAAAGATGGGGGCAGTACAAGCTGCAGCTAAGCAAAATAGTGGGGCTACAAATGCTAGATACAAAGGAGACCTGGGCTCGGAGTCGAGTCCTTTTCAAGCAGAGAAGTATGATATAGTACGACAGCAACTAGGATGATGTAGCAACAGCAAGCGCCATAGCCCTTTTGGGATGACCATGCTTCTTTTACAGCGCGCCCATGCAAGAAGAATATGAGCTTACAGCCGTCACAACATGGAATACATAGACAAGCTAGGATCACATACGCAACCGTGTGTCGACAAAAAGTAGAAGATTTACGTTTCATTGTTTACTTTCTCATTTTTATTTGTTTTCTCATTTTCGTTTTAGACTACTGGTATCTTTGTAATTAGGAGTAAAATCAGGATTAGGGTTTTATTATTTGTGAGGATTTCTATTTTTTTAAGGGTATAAATACTCTTGTAAGGTTAGATTAAAACTAAGACTTTGATAAATTAATAAATTTGCATAATTGCATTTGTTGAATTATGGAGTCCAAACTAACATGAAAATGAAGGAGTCTAAACATTGGAGGAGTTCAAGTTGAAAAAGAAGTGTTCAATGAGAAAAAGGAGCACAATCATGGCCATTGATGAAATCACTGGCAACCCATGGAGTGGGCTGGTCGGATGTTGGGCAGCCCATTTGCAGGTCAAAATCCTGTCAGATTCAGAGTCCTTAATTGAATATGATTTATTCTTGGAAAAGGTTTAGGGCTTCTTCTACAGCTATATAAACATAGTTTCAACCATAATTTGATGAGCTTGACGAAGCTAGGATACACAAAAGAGAGCCACAAATAGTGTCAAGGAGAGGTCAAAGGGGCCTATGAGATGCCATGAGGGGCACTCCCACAACCCTAGCCATGACCGAAGTATGTGTGTTCATCTTAGAGGAGAGGAGATATATATGAGAGGGTTGTTCATGGAGAGTGGCTATGCTTAGATTTTAGTAATTGCATGTGCAAAATTGTAATAACCATAATATATTGATTATAGTGTATATCATGGCTTGGTATCGCCCCCTGATGTAGCCATGTGTTAATGAACTTGGTTACCAAATTTTGGTATTGTTTCTTTCATATTTACTACATGTTGATTATTCTCCACATGTTAGGACTGCTAGTATGGGCTAGGCGGATATATGATTCCCCCAAATCCCCAACAAATGGTATCAAATCTCCGGTTGGAGATCCAAGGGATGCATATATTTGATTGAAACAGAGGTTGCAGAAAATCAAAATTCAATTGCATAGATCCGAAAGATTATGATGTATAGATGCATGCGAAAGTAGATTCAGATGGTTCAGATTGCAGGATTCTATAGTAAGGAGGTTGCAAAAATTCAGTTAGGATCGTGGCACAAAACCAAGGTGTTAAAGAGATTGTGGGACAGTCAACTAGAGTCGGAGAAAGATCGCAAGGAGAGAAATTTTCTTAGTGCGAATTTGGGTGATAGAGCAAAAGATATGGAAGAAGAGGAGATAGAGATCGCGATTGCATTAATCTTAGGAGGAGAGAAGTCAAATATTTCATGGGTGTTAGATTCAAATTCTCAAAGAGATTCCAAAAGTGCAAATCAGTGAATAGTCGCTAAGAGAGGAGGTATACGGGTCAGGACACAAATAAATTGTTTTGCAATAGCATAGAGAAGAGTGGTATAGACTGATTGACCATGTGAGAAAAGGAGGACTTCTTGCAGAACGACGGAGGAGCGATCGATAGTAAGCTCTAGGAGAGAGGGGAGTGTGGTGTACATTACCTACAACAAGATCAAAAGTCTTCAGAAGGGAGCAACGAGGTAAGTCGAAGGACCCTTTATGAAAAACAAAAGCCATCAACAAATGGAATATTAGAGGGGAGGATGACTACTCATAGCTGTGCAACAAGGATAACATGTCACAGTACCTAACAGGAGCAAAGAAAAACCAGGAGTAGTCAATGAAAGAGACAACGGGACATTATGTTTCAAGGAGAGGCATTGCGAGGAAAGTGGGATTAGGAGGAGAAGGTGAAGGTAGACTTGGAAGGAATCATAGGAGTGTTTGATTCATGGAGAGGCAATAGGAGTTTGACATGGTGAGGTTGAAGCGTCACTTGGTTTCAACTCGCCTTATTACTTGAGCAAAATCTTGGGTGGTGCGAGAATGCGAGTTTTTTCATACTCTTTTTATTCGTTTTTATTCGAGTCGCCGCCTATATTATTTAATGGAAATATAGAAAAACCATCTTTTTCGTTAGATTCGTAGGTTCAGGGGTTAAGTAATAGGATTTGAAGGTCAAGGAGAACCAAATTTACCCAATCTTATGATTGGTCTTGCTTCTAGGGTTTAATTGAATCGTTCTTATAATCAAATTAAGCAAATAACAAAGTTGATTTATTTATTAGTTGGAATGTCTAATTATGTGATTTGAGATCACCTTCATGAATTGAAGGGACTCTAGGCTAATCCTTTTGAATGTGATTTCTCTACTTTAAAGATCAAATAGCGAGGTTGAGAAGAGAATGAAAAATCAAAGGAAGTTTACCTCGTAAAAGATCTTGAATTCTTCAATCGATAGCCTAGTCAAAGGCTTGAATCTTGGTGTTTGAACTAGATCAAAGTTTATGGATGAATTTAAGAGAGTTTTAAGAGTTGTTTTGCTAGTTCAGTTAGGGAGACAACGTGGTAAAACATGTCTAAAACTTGTATTTCGATATTCAGAATACAAAGAAATCATCTTGTATTTATAGGGTGAGAATACTTGGTCAAAAAGTTTAGGTTTCACAAGTTTGGAAGTAATCAATCACTTTCTGGTGAAAAACCTCAGTCTAGAATGTTCCAGGGAGTCAACAATCAATAAAAATCCCAGATGTGAGAGAGTCATGATTAAGGAAAAAATCATCTTTGTAAAGGAAAGGACATCAACCTTCCAGAGGGAGTTGTCTCGTGCGAGACAACTAGTCACTTTTGACTATTTTGTCCATCTTTGGTCATTCGTTAAGTCCAAACTAACGGAGTTAGTTAGAAACTTAACAAAACGTGAAGAAATTGCAGGTATCATCTTTAAAATCAAAAGGCGATACTAGAGTAGTGTATTTATATTTAATGTGTTTCGAATGGGGTGTATACAAAGCCCCTCGGCGACATAACTTATGAAAGAAGTAATGTCGTCGATAGTAAAGACATTCATTTAGAACTTTGGGATGGTCGTGCCACACAGCTGCCTACGTATCTGTATAAGAGACTCAGACCAAAAGTAGTTCGCACCAAAAAACATGAAAAAGGCTATTTCAGGTATTTTGAAAATCTTTCAGAAAATCAAATTTTTGTAAAGGTAAACTCATATTGAGGAATCAAATCATGACCCAATCCTGTATATGTCTGTATGTCTTGTGGTTCACATGTTTTGGCTCTGAACCTACGGAAATGTTAGAAAATAAAGATTTACCTGTTTAGCCCTTGGATTCTGACGATTTGCCTGATTGGGCCCCGAACCGATTTTTGTTGATGACGATTCGCCTGTCAGGGCTCCGAACCGTTGAAAAGAACTTGATCTCTGGATCAAATTCGTTGTTCAGTTTGCTATCCTCGATCAAACTGAGGAATGATTCACCTATCTGGGTTCCGAATCATTGAAGGAACATGATCTCTAGATAAATCCTTTGGTTAGTTTGTTATCTTTGATAAAACTGGGTGGTCAACATTCTATCTTTGATCATGTTGAGTGAATGATTCGCCTATCTGGGTTTCGAATCATCGAACGAATTTACTATCTTAGATCAAATCCTTGGACAACTTGTTATCTCCGATCAAGTTGAATAAATGATTCGCCTATCTGGCTTCTAAATTACTGAAGTGAATTTGCTATCTTCGATCAAACTCTTGGGACAATCTGCTATCTTCGAGCAAATTTTGTAGTGTAACCTGGTTCACCTCGTCGTGGTAAAATTATAACTTTATTGAAATTCGGGGTTGTTGTTGACTTTCTGATCAAAGGCCAAAAATTGTTGTGATCGAGGGACTTGTCTTGCACGAGACACGTTGTCTCGCACGAGAAAACTGCTCTGGAGGCTTTATATCAGGCGTCTCTCTTCATTTCAAAATCACTTCTCTTCAAACTTTCTATCTCAAATCCGAACCCTATGCACATATTGCCCAAAATTTCTTCGATTCTTGTTGCTTTATTCAACCAGTCCATTCCAAACCCCTTGTAGGCTTGAATAAATGGCTTTTTCATCCCATAGAGAGCACCAAATGGGTGGACACCTTAAGGGCAAGACCTATCGTTCCAACGATCTCCTCGCCTTCCATGAAGACCATATTTCTGACCACATTCATCAAGGATCGGTAAGAAACTTCCTCTTAAAATTAGTATCGTATTTGAACTCCTCTAATTCCATGTTTCAATCCGCCAATTCCATCAAAATTGGGATTCTCCCCTTTTGTTCAAAGTTAGGGTTTATGCAATGCATGCTAGATTTTCTTGGTTTTTATTTGTATTTGATGATGCTTCTGTGCATATATGAATGTCCTAGTTGTTTAGGATTGTAGGTGGGCTTGATTTGGGTGTCCAAATGAAAGTTTGTGTTTGAATACCTAGTATGCATGCTAAGTGTTTTATGAAATGCCTCAATGAAAAGTTTCTTTCTTTTCCCTTCATGAATGCTTGCTAATGCACTAGTATGAGCATATTTAATGAAAATCTATGTGCTAGCATGTTTGGGATGCCTATTTTCATGATTTGGTAATGTATGCCTAAAGTGTTGTCGTTACCACCTTTTAGCTTGAAACTTGACTTTTCTTCTTGTTTCTTTGTATTGCATCCATATAAGCCAATCCACAACAATCGCGGGAGTGTCCAAAAAGTGGCTAATCTTTGGAGTGTCCTGCCTAATGAGGTTAGAGAGAGGGTTAGAGCGGCGGGGATTCATGCTTTCTTCGATAATGTTCGAGGAAGGAGGCATTTTGCAGGGTATCATGAAGAGATGGTGGGATACGACCCAAATGCTTCACTTGACTTTTAGGGAAGCTACTATGACTCCCACAAATTTCTATGCTATCACTGGGTTGGAGTGTGCTGGCACTCTATTTCCTGTGAATCTGGGTCGTAAGTTTCTAATTCAGAGATCACCGTGCTTCTTGGGTTATGTATGTCTTGCAAAGGAAAAGGGATAGATGTACCTCTTCGAACTAGGGTCTGAGTTTATATTGAGAATTTGAATGTGGCTAATGTTGCCGATGTTGATAAGGCCACTTGAGGCTTCATATGGTGGGGTTTATCAGAGACCCTTTTTGCTAATCATGGTTCGACTACTCGTCTCTCTCTGCTTGACATGTTGAGAGATTTGGAAGTTTATGCGATTCTAGACTGGGGATCAGCTGGCCTAGCTTCCTGCTATGAGGCCATGGATGAAGCTTGCCATAATACTAAGGAGAATATGGCAGGTTACAACTTAGCGTGGGAGGTGAATTTGTCAACCTTATCACCACTTTTTTGCATTTGCATTTTCTGTCATTTTCCTTCCCTTTTCTTTTCTTTGTGCTAAAGCCTTTTTTGGGTTACCCTTTTTTAGGTGTAGGGCTACGCCATTCTGGGGCTCTATAATTTTGAACTCAAATTGCCCGTAGTCCAGTTTCCTGACATTCTAAGATGGGGTTATGACAACAAAACTTCCTGTGAGGGGGGTGAGAGACTCATTACTTTGGAGCAAGCCCGGGCCATGATAGATCATTTCGACTTTCATCCTTAGTTGCTGCTTATGTTGCCTTTTTTAATTGTTATGGTTTGAAATGTGGTTTGGACCGTGGTTTAGATCGCGGTTTGGACCGTGGTCTGAACCGTAAAATCAAATTGCAAATCAAACCGCGGTTTAGACCGAACCAAACCGAACCATGGTGGTTTGGTTTAGCTCGGTTCGATTTTTTTTATGGTTTAGCTCGGTTTGGAATTTCTCCAAACCGATCCTAGTGGTTTGACTTTGAAAATTGCCCAAACCGAGCTAAACCGAACCATTTCCACCCCTATTAGAGAGGGATCTAAATGTACGTGGATGACATGTGGGTGTAGCGATGCGCGGATTTCTCTACCCTTTTTTGAACATCTTTTGAGTCGCCACCTATATTATTCGTTTGGAAACATAGAAAAACCATTTTGAAAGAGATTTTGGGTTCGGGGCTTAGGTTATGGAATGGAAAGGTCAAGGAGCACCCTTCCACCCAATCCGGAGATCGGTCTTGCTAAAGAAAAGAAAGGTTTTCAAAAGAAGAAGATTTCAAATAAAAGATAAAATAAAGATCCATTTAACGGGGTTAAACGGAATATAGGATCGATTGCTTCGAGACCATCCCCATGATTTTGGGAGGCTCTAGGCTGATCCTAGATTCGATGTATTTATACCACTGTAACAATCAATTAGAAAGGAAATAGAGGTTACCTTGCGTGAGGTGATTCGGGCAGAGTTTCGACTCAAGTTTAGAGTCAAACCTTGACACGGACAGAGCTTCGCCTTAATCCTTTTGATTCGAGCTACAATGTTTGTTGATCAACAAGGTTGACAAACAAACTTTTTAGTGATTTTAGGGGTGATTTACAGGAATTTTTCAAGGAGAGAAACCAGTAAATGTAGGGGGTTTTCTTGGGATCGTGGACCTCTGAAATACTGAAAGTCTTCAGGTATTTATAGGTGTAGTAGGGGTGTTGAAGATGAGATTAAACACCTTGGGAAGGTTCCAGACTCCAAAATTCATTGGCTGGCCGGATGGATGAAGTTTTATCCCGAAAGAGGTTGAAATTGACAAGGAAACTGCTATCTGCATTCTGCAGAACTCCTTTATCTCCCACGAGACACGCTATTCCGCGCGAGATAATGCAGTCTGTGGACAATTCTGCCCTTCTCTCGTTATCTCATATGCAGTTTAGTCCCAAACTAACGGTGGTTAGTCAAAACTTAACGAAACATGACGAAATGGTGGATTTCTACTTCTTGACTCAAAGCGAGACTTAGAGCGGTATAAATTTGATCCGATGGGTTCAGAATGGGGTGTCTACAGAGCCCCTCATCGACAAGTCTTATGGAAGAAGTCATGTCGACGATAGAAAAGACATCATTCTGAACATCAGGATGGTCGAGCCGCACGGCTTCCTACGTATCTCTATCGGAGAATCAAACCATAACATAGTTCGACTCCAAAACACGAAAAGGCTGCTTTAGGTATTTTGAAAATCAAGGAGATTTTTTTTTTGAAAAGGTAAATTCATACTGAGGAATCAAATCAAGACCCAATTCTGAATATACCTATCTGTCTGAAGATTCGCCTGTCTGGGCTCTGAACCTGCGGGGAAATATGTTAGAAAATAAAGGCTTACCTGTCCGGTCCTTTGAGTCCTGTCTGTTTTGTGACGATTCGCCTGTCTGGGCTCCGAATCGAGCTTTTTCTTGTTGAGGATGACGATTCACCAGTTCGGGCATTGAATCGGGCTTTTGTGTTTACGATCCACCTGTTTGGGCATTGGACCGGGCTTTTATGTTGACGATCCACCTGTCTGGGCATTGGACCGAGCTTTTGTGTTGACAATCCACCTGTCTGGGCATTGGATTGGGCTTTTCTTTTGACGATCCACCTGTTTGGGCGTTGGACCGAGCTTTCTTTTGACGATCCACCTGTCTGGGCTCTGAATCGTGTGGAATGAGTTGATCTCTGGATCAATCATTTTCGGGCGACTGGTGCCGTACCGAGCGATCATGCGGGTGTCACGTTTGGCTCGTTCCGTGACTTGCGGTGCCAATTTTTCCACGTTTCCTTGCTAGTGTGTCACTTCCAAGGGTAAATGTGTCAAAATTTTGAATTTTGATGTTGTGTAGACGCTTATTGTCGAGGACAATTTCGTTCAATTCCAGAAGGTATATCTCGCGCGAGATATCTTGTCTCGTGCGACTCTTATACTGTCGGGGCAATATAACAACAACTGCTGTTTCATTTTGAAAATACCTCTTTTCTTATTTCCCTCCCTAGCTTGAGCCAAGGCGAATTTTCTCTGTGATTTTTTGTGTGTTTGCTTGTTGATTTCTTCTCCCAATCAACCCTTCAATCCTTCCTCCTTCCAAAATCAATGGCACAAGAAAGGAAAAATTCGATTTTGGGGAGTTACTTGCTTAGAAAAGATTATCCCCGCGATGACCTCACTTTTGATAGGGACGCGCACATTTCTACCGCCGTTCGTGAAGGTTTGGTAAGAGCTTCTCTCTCAATTCTTGTTTCTTGTATCACATTGCATTCAAATCCATGCTTTTTGAATCCCAATTTCATCAATGGTAGTTTTTCTTTGTTTTTGCCTAGAACTTGGTTCTACCTTGCATGCATCGATTTTGTGGACTTCGTTGGATGTTTGTTGTTGTATTTTGTGCGTATGAGTCCCCTACATATCATGGATTGTAGGAGGGGTTGACTCGGTTACTCAAATGCATCTTTGGGCATGCTTTTCTTGTGCGCACGCCAACTGTTCGATGAACTGCCTCAATGAGAATTTTCTTCCATTTCTTTGAGATTTTTCCATGGGATGAAGCCTAACATTTCCTTTTGCTTTTCCTCTGTTCTGCAGTCGTACAGACCAACGAAAAATAGTCGTGGGAGTCTGAAATTGGCTAGAGCTTTGTGGGACAAGATCAAGGGCCTTAATGGGGTTCGAACTAGGATGGCTCAAACAGGGCTTTTGACCTTTATTGACAACATCCAAGGGATGAGGCGGACTCCCCGGGAGAGGTTGTGGGATACTACTCACACCGTGCATCTGCGCTTCGGGGAAGCTACTATGACTCCGATGGATTTTCCTGCTATTATGGGGCTAGAGTTCATCGGTGAGCCCCTCCCGAAGACTACGGGTTATAAGCCTGCAAGTCCGGCTGTATGGAGGTAGCTAATTGGTTTTGCCCCTAACAAGGTTAAGGGGTTTGCTGCTTAGTTGTCACCTCTCCGGGCTCAGCTTGAGGCTTTTGCGCTTAAGCCAAATGAGGATACTGATCGGTTGGTGCGGGGTGCCCTCTGGTATATCCTTTCAGAGACCATTTTTGCGAACCATTCTTCTACGGCCCATCTCTCCCTCTTAGGTTTGTTGGTTGATTTGGATGATGTGAGGACTTATGATTGGGGCTCAACGGGGCTGGCCTTCTGTTATCACGCCATGGACGAGGCGTGTAGGCATACCAAGGATACTCTGTCAGGGTATTCTTATGCTTGGGAGGTATGCTCTTGATTCTGTCTCTGTCTTTTATATGTACTCTTTGTCTGTATTTCTTACTGAATCTGTTCTATTTTCTTGTACAGATATGGGGCTATGTTGTCTTTGGACTGTACAAGTTAGAGTTGGAGAGCTGGGACCCTCTATTTCCGGACATCAGGAGGTGGAGCCACCCCAATCGGAGTGTTGATGAGGAGGAAGATCAGGAGTGGACCCTGACGGTTGCAGAGGAGCGGGCCATGTTGGACGCCTTTGAGTATGAGCGGCTGGGCCTTTATCCGTGGACCTTGGTGGAATGGGAGGTTCACCGTGCTTGGGATGCCACTGCGATGCAGAGGATGTTGGTATCTCTGGAGGGGGATACCATGTATTTGGGCGAGCGAGTCTTCCCTCAGCATGGCCAGGGTTCACTGCCATATGTGGTACCAGCGGATCTGCCGAGGGTGATGTACCCTACCTACTTCATTCCAGATGATGATTATGCTGATCTTGTGGAGGGTTGTGCGGCGACGAATCGTGTTGTCCGAGGAGATTCCTATGCGGAGTTCTTGCCTCGACTGATGGGCCCCCTCTTGGTAGGTACTCGACGATCACTTGCTCGGGCTTCCACCTCTACCCCCGCCTCAGGTTCATCAGCCCCCAGTACTTCTTCCCAGTATGCAGATCCTCTGCCTTTCGCATTGGATTACGGTCCTCCGAGCTACATATATATGATGGGGAGCATGCCGATGATGGGCCACATCCCGATCCCAAACCATATTCCTGAGGGTTACCGCCTTCCATCTGATGTCTCCTCGGTACGTTTCTGTTCATACTATTTCTCGTATTCGTCCATATATGTGTATATGTCCGACTTCATCTGATCCTTTTTGTTTTTGTTGCCAGATCACCATGTACGTGGCTGATTACAACCGTGGGGCGAGCAGGATGGCAGGATTGATGTCCTTGGTGTCGGACCTGTCCGAGCGACTATTTCAGAAGGCGGCTTTGGCAGCTTCGACGGTGGCCTCTGCGGTGACCCCGACTTGTGGAGCCAAGCGGTCGAGGAGGGACGGCAGCCCCAATGGTGGTGAAGGCAGAGGTGCCGGCGGCTCGGGCAATTTGATGGCGTGACCCCCCCTTTTCTCCCCATTTGTTTTTTGAGGATTTGTAAATATTGGCCGTGTGGACCCAGACAATTTCTTTTCTTTCTTTTTAGTACCTGTTAGCACGTAGATGGCACAAAAACAAAGTTTTCTTAATGCCTAGTCCTAGGTCTAATTAATTAATTTCTTTACTTTCTCGACTTTCGTGATTGAAATGAAATGACCTTTTGGGTCACAGTTTTGAGCTTGGTTTTGGTGTTTCACTGCATGTTAGGAACTGTACGTGCAGGTTTTCGAGACTTGCTTCGTCAAGTCGGAGCTAGATTATTTGTTTGTGCAGGACTGCTGCTGAATTTGCCGAAGCGATGTGTCGCGCGGGACAAGGTATCTCGCGCGAGACGCGCTACCCAGGCAGAATCCTTTTCCTTCTTCGAACGGGATTTTGTCAGTTTCCCCTATAAAAACACCCTGTAGTCCGGCCAGATAACTCATCCCAGCCTTTTAAACTCTAGAGATATTCTGTTAGGGTGGAATTCTTGTCTTCTTCTCCAACCCTGTGATCCATGGCTTCCAAGGAGATCGCCCCAACGTCCATGATTGTTGATGATTTTTCTTTGCCGTCTGAAGTAGTTGAAGTATTCAAGCAAGCATCAAGAGATTTCGTGAGATCGTTTCGCAATCGATCTCGCAATAAGTTTATAGCAGAATTCGGATTTAGAATCCTTTTCACCTTGAAGAACCTCCAACCGTATTGGAATCTTTTGCAGGGTGCTGCTCGATTTTGGGATCCTTCCATTCATCTCTTTAATTTTTCTATTAATGAGATGGTGCCTACTGTTGAGGAATTTGCCATTATCTTGGGTATGCCTTTGACTGGTGGGATTGATGTCCCTAAATACAATAGGAATCATTCAGAGGCTTTGAATGAATTGCTAGGGATCCCCCTTGATACTCTCTATGAGTTGGTTCACCGCAGGTGGGTAGATTGTTCTTTTTTTCCTGAGCGATTCAGCAGAGATTCAGATGATGACGCCTTTCATGTTTACAAACGGAACTTTCTGGCCCTTTCTCTTTTCGGAGATGTTTTGTTCACATGCAAGGATGGCTTGGTTGACTCCCAATTGGTGAAAATTGTTCTGCAAGCTAGGAAACGTTCTAGGAACATTATTCCGTTAATCTTGGGTGAAACCCTGCATGGTCTTGATGAGTTGCATAAGACCGGTGCCATGACTCAAGGGAGTCCTCTTTTGTTGACTATTTGTCTTAGGGAGCATCTCAAGTTGGTAGGTCCCTCGTTGGAATATTCTCCATTCACACATCATACGAGGAAGTTGCTGATAAAGGATCTCTTGGTGGAGGAGTGGGCCAAGTTGATTGCGAAGGCTGTCACCGCAGATATCAATTGGTGTCCACTTTATTGGAGATTGAACAAGTATGTTGCCAATACAAGGGGTTTTGACAGGGTTGTTCTTTCGGGTTTGCGAGATTCCTCCTTTTATTTTCCCAAGCGGGTGCTCCGTCAGTTTGGCCAGCAGAAGGACACTTATCTTTTCGAAGTGATGTGTCTTATATTGGTGTAGAGTTTGCGCAGGTGCTAGCTCAAGCATGGGGTGAAGGAACTAGTCGGGACCGCTGGTCGAACCTTCGGACTTTTGATGCAAGCATTTTCTTATCTGACAAGTATTTGGATTGGTTCCTTCATACCGATCACCCTAATGCGGAGAAGATTGATGATCTGCGGCTGTCGCTGTTAGGGGATTCCTTTGTAGCTAGTAGTATTTTGCGAAGGAGCGAGGCTCAGTCTGATCCTGCTAATGTACGGACCGATCCAACCCAGGATTTTCTTGATGGGGATTGGTATGAGAGGCGAGGCAAGGGTATGCCCGGAAAGGTGCAAGCTTTAGATAGCTTTATTTTATTAGTATTTTTTCAAGATTGTTAGCTTAGCAAATTAGTCATTGTGGTTAGAATTTTCCTTTTGCCATTAATAAAATGCATTTGATTAATAAAAGGACAAGATTAGATTTATTTATTTGATTAAACCGAACCCGAAGGCTGCCTACGTTCCTCTTTTACAGCAATTAAATAAGAGGCTCAGGTCTAACGTAGTTCATTTTGAGAGAAAAAAGACAAAATATGGTTTCAGGCCGAGGGGTAATCTCACGCGAGACAAGGCCTCTTTTTTTTTTTTTTATGCACACCCTTTCTTTTGCCTAGACTGCCCTTTCGGGTTTTCAATCTAGCGGGCTTCTTTTCTTGTGCAAGCTCTAATTTTTTCCTAGACCGTCCCCTTCGGGATTTTCAACCTAACGAGCGTTTTTCTTTTAAGAGGCCAAGTCACGCGAAGTATTTCTTGAGCTTATCCATGTTGACTGGCTTCGGTAGCTGATCTCTGTCTAAGTCTACCAGCTGAAGGGCTCCCCCAGAGAATATCTTCTTTATGATGTAGGGTCCTATCCATCTTGGTCCCCACTTGCCTAGAGGGTTGAAAGGTCCAGGACGATGCTCGCGGAGAACCAAGTCGCCCACTCTGATATTCCTTGTCTTGACCTTTTTGTTGAAAGCTCTTGCCATTCTTCTTTGGTAAGCTTGAGTGTGCTCGGCTGCTTTCAGCCTCCTTTCGTCTAGCAAGGCTAACTCTTCGTATTTGCTTTCTAGCCAGTCGACTTCGTTCACTTGGTTCTCTAGGAGAACCCTTAGTGATGGTATTTCCAATTCTATTGGCAAGACAGCCTCCATTCCGAATGTGAGGGCATAGGGAGTCTCTCCTGTAGCTGTTCGGACTGATGTGCGGTATCCCCACAGCGCGAAGGGTAACTTGTCACGGCAGTCTTTCCTGGTGATTGCCATTTTTCTGATAATGGTTTCGATTGTCTTGTTTGCGGCTTTGACTGCTCCATTCGTCTGAGGCCTGTAAGGAGATGACTTGTGCCTTATGATTTTGTACTCGGTTAGGAGGTGATCGGTTTCCTTCTCAAAGTGCGAGCCATTATCGGATATCATCTCTTGCGGGACCCCGTATCGGCAGATGATGTTGTGTTTGATGAATTCTGCAACCCTTCTGGCATTCACAACTTTGTAGGAGGCGGCCTCGACCCATTTAGTGAAATAGTCGATGGCTACTAGGACGAAACAGTGTCCATTGGCTCCTGTGGGTGTGACCTTTCCAATCACATCTATTCCCCATGTCAAGAACGGCCAAGGAGAAGTCATGGGGTATAGTAAGGAAGGCGACGCATGCTGAAGGTTGGCGTGTATCTGGCACTTATGGCATTTCTTGACCATTTTGGTACAGTCGGCTTCCATGGTTAGCCAAAAGTACCCTTGTTTGATGATCTTTTTGGCGAGCATATTTCCGCTCATGTGGGTTCCACATATGCCTTGATGAACATGGTCCATTATTTCTCGGGCCTCTTCTTCGGTGGCACAAAGGAGGTTTCCTTGGGAATGTTTCTTGAATAGACGGCCAGCAATGATGGAGTAATTAGCGGCCAACCTCTTAAGGGCGATCTGAGTCTTCTGGTCTATCTCAGGTGGGATGGTTCCATCTAGGATGAAATGCCAAATATCATGGTACCATGGTTTCTCTTCGGAGTCCTCAACGATGGCACACTCGGATAACCATTTGTCTTTGCAGTCATGGAGATCTATAACGGCACAATATGCAGGAGTTGAGCGCCGTGTTATTTTGAAGGGTTTAACTGCCTTTCCTTTAGGGATTTCGACCAAGGAAGCGAGTATAGCCAATGCGTCAGCAAACCGGTTTTTGTCTCTAAGAAGATAGTGGAATTAGTTATACTGAAATTGTTGCACCAACTCTTGGAGGTGGGTATTGTATCTTTGAAGGGTTGGATCTTGGATCCTCCACTTCTTCAGTGTCTGATTGATGATTAACTGGGAGTCCCCAAATACCTCAAGTTTGGCCACGTTGCGCTCTAGGGCTGCTTCAAGCCCTGCTATACAAGCCTCATATTCTGCGGTGTTGTTGGTGGCATCAAATTCAAGACGTATTTCTAGTGGAGTATAGATGTCGTCAGGGTCTACTAACAACATTCCAATGCCGAACCCTCTCTTGTTGGCTGCGCCATCGAAAAATAATTGCCACTTATTTTCGTCTTCTATACTCATGATGTCTTCATCAGGGAATCGCGGGTCTTCCCCCTTCGCTTCATCACAAGGAAATTCGACCAACTGATCTGCGAATACACTCCCCTTGACGGATTTCTGAGTGACGTAAGTGATATCATATCCCGCGAGCATGAAGTACCATTTAGCCAGTCTCGAAGACAAATTTGATTTGTCTAGGATATACTTCAAATGATCCATTCTTGCAATGAGATGAACCGGGAAGGCTTCCATATAGTGCTTTAGCCCTTGTGATACCCAAACAAGAGCAGCGCAAGATTTGTCAAGTGGAGAGTAGTTGATTTCGCTGCCATGGAATCTGCGGCTGACAAAGTAGATGGCATTCTTTGTGTGTGAAGCAGGCTGTTCTTGAGCGAGCATAGCCCCTAGCGCATTGTCAGTAACCGTGAGGTATAGCTTTAAGGGCTTTTCCTTGTGCGGTGAAACCAGAATGGGTGGGGAAGTTAAGTAATGCTTAACTTCCTCGAATGCTTCTTGACATTCCTCGGTCCACTCTTGAGGTGCGTTTTTCTTAAGTAGCTTGAAGATGGGATCGCACACTGTAGTCAGTTGATTGATGAATCGACTGATGTAATGGAGTCTGCCCAAGAACCCCTTTACTTCTTTCTGCGTTCTGGGTGGAGGAATGTCTATGATGACCTTTATCTTGGCAGGGTCTGCTTCTATGCCACGCTCGGTGACCATGTACCCTAAGACTTTCCCTTTGACCACTTCAAATAAGCATTTTGCGGGGTTGAGCCTCATCTTGTGTTGTCTCAGTCGATTGAAGAATTTTCTGAGATCTCTAAAGTGCTGACCATCTGTCCCTTTTGAGTGGATAATCATGTCATCCACGTATACCTCTATTTCTTTATGGATCATGTCATGGAATAGTGTCGTGACTGTCTTTTGGTAAGTAGCCCCAGCGTTCTTGAGACCAAACGGCATGACCGTGTAACAAAACGTCCCCCACGGTGTGGTAAATGCTGTCTTGTGTTGATCTTCCTCGGCCATGAGGATTTGGTTGTACCCTGCGAAGCCATCGATGAATGAGCGGACTTCGTATGCTGCTGTGGCGTCGACCAGCATGTCTATGTTTGGTAGTGGAAAGTCATCTTTAGGGGATGCTTTGTTCAAGTCTCTGAAGTCGACACAGACTCGTATTTTCCCATTCTACTTGGCTACTTGTACCGTGTTTGCTAGCCATTCCGGATACTCAATCACTTTGATAAACCCCACGTTCAAGAGTTTCATGATCTCTTCTTTCACTTGCATTGACCATTCCGGCTTGATTCTGCGCAGTTTCTGTTTGACTGGCTTGGCGTTGGGTAGCATCGGTATCTTGTGTTCCACAATTGACTGATTCAACCCAGGCATATCTTTGTAGGACCAAGCGAAGACATCGACATATTCTTTGAGGAGCTGCGCCAAGGTTTCTCTATCTTCCCCCTTAAAGAAGCTGCCGATCTTTGTTTCTTTTGGGTCTTCTGTTGTCCCGAGATTAACCGTTTGCATTTCCTCATTGTCAACGGGGCCATTCTTTCCACAACGACCTACTTGCTTTTCTAATTCTTTTAAAATTTATTCGTTTTCTTGATCTATCTCATCGTATGATTCATTATTAACGTGTTCGTTATATTGATTATTATTAGTTAATTCATCATTCACGATGTTAGCAATCTCAGGGTACTCGGAAAGACCAAAGTTTCCATTAAGGAAGTAAGGGAATACATGTTCGGCCATCGCCTCAATTTCCTCTTGAGTGAGTTCATCAGAGGGGGAGCTTGCTTCTAATGTGAAAGTTACAGGGCCTATCTTCCTGCGGGGATGGGGAGTACAACCAAGCTCTTTGATCATGAAGTCTTCATCAATGACTGGTCCTCCGGTGATGTGCCAGTTTAGAATTGGCTCATCACATTTCTGTATTAGCCTTGTGTAATCAATAGTTGGAGCGTTCCCCTTGGAGATTGCATGGATCTGGCTGTCTTCTAACCGGCACAGGTCTTCAAACTGTCGCATCATGTCTTCTCCCAACACAAAGTCCCATTTGCTTGTCATTTCTGCCTTCGTGCCCCATAAATCTTTAGGGATTAGTGGGACGGGTTCTGTTTCATCTGGTGAAGCATCGCAGTCGCTGAAGATTTCGAAGCCCGGTTGGCGTTTCCCTTTATCATCAGTCCATGGTTCTGAAAAGATAAAGTAGGGGATGCTTTCCCCTTCCCGGACGAAGTAGCCATTGAGTGTCTTTCGATATGGCTCGAGGTTACCATCTTTGACCTTTGGGTCATTGTGGCCTTTGTATGTGGTTCCTTCCCACTTGACTTGAGTGAAGTCCCACTCTTCTTCGTCATCTCCATTATGGATGGAAATGATGTAGCCTAGGCCATGCTTTGTGTGTGGTGAGGGAACTGGTGGTGGTTTCGTCATCCCTTGCAAATGTTTTCCAAGTCCTAAGACGGGAAAGTATCCTTTTGCTTGCATCATTCTCCAAACAGGAAGGTTTCCAGAAAACCGAAGTGCTTTGGAGTAATCATTTTCGTTGCAAGTTTCTATGACATTCACAGCGCTTTCTTTCTCGATCTCAAAGCCACTGAACAGGAAATCAGAAGTGCTATGTTGTACCTCGAGGATAGGGCTAGCAGTAACCATTTCTCCGTATACGGTGACTATTGTATCATTGTGTCTGAACTTGATACACTGGTGTAGGGAGGAAGGTATACCCCCTATGTCGTGTAGCCAAGGGCGGCCAAGCAGAAAGTTGAAGGATGCCGGGATGTCGATGACTTGAAATTCGATGCTCATGGTGACTTGCCCCATTTCTATAGGTATCACAACTGACCCCAAAGCGGTTCTAGTAGTACAATCGTACCCTCTTACAGTATGCCCTGATTGCTTAAGGTCTTTGTGGGTGAGGCCTAGTGATGATAAGGCTTTTTTTTGGAAGGACATTGATTGCGGAACCATTGTCGACCAAAATGCATGGCATTCGGTATCCATTCACCTTAGCAGTTATGTAGAGGGCCTCATAATGATTGTTCCCATAGGATAGGAGGTCCAAGTCAGTGAAAGTGATGACGTTGCCAAATTGTACTTGACGGATCATTTGAGTAAGCTCTTCAGGTGTTGCTTCTGAGGAAATAGTCATTTGAGCCAAGGCCTTTTTCAACATTTCACGGTGCTTGTGAGATGCTCCTATGAGATCCCAAACTGAGATGTTTGCTTGTATCTTCTTTAGCTGAGTTAAGAGAGGGTCGTCTGGTTCGCTTGATGATGAAGCTTTTGCTTGTTTAGGAGGATTTTCGTCCCTTGAATCTTTGTTGATGATCAGACGACCGGATTGTGTGAGGAGATTGAATGTTTTAGACCCTTTTTCCTTTTCTTCTAAGATTTCATCCCAAGACATCATATAACAGAAATAAGATTTATTAAATTCAAAAGGGCTCTCGTCCACAGTTGTGGCTAGACGAGTAGGGTCCTTGAAGCTACTTTCTACTTCTATCAAATTGACCTCATTGTTTGGTAAAGGATTAGTAACAACATTAGGTAGCCCTATCTCTTTATCGTCAAACAAATCTTGGATGACGTCTTTCAAGTGGAAACATGAGTTGGTGTCGTGGCCGATGAAGTTGTGGTACTTGCAGAAGAGATGATGAGCATGATTGGCAGGAAGATCTTTCTTTGGAGGTCCACCTTCTCTTGGTTTTATTTTTCCATTCTTGACGAGTACCTTGAGGAGCTCTTCTTGAGTGATCCCTTCAAGCTTGTCATAATGTCTATCCCTTTTCTTCTTTTGTGGTGGAGGTACCGCTGAGTACTTGCCATTTCCGGGATGATTGAAGACAATAGCATTGATAGAAGTGTCCTTGGGGTTGGAAGAGGAAGAGGAACTTTTGTTGTAACGGAACCCACTTTCTTTCTTGTCTTCCCTTTTCTGTTTGATGAGGTCATCTAACCGTATGCCCGACTTGTGGAGTTCGGCGAAGCTAGGAAAGTAGTTGCCGGCAAGTTTGTCTTGATATTCTTCCCTAAGACATTGTATGAGGATGTGGATTTGTTCGTCTAGGCTTGGCCTATCAACGATTTCAGTCAGTTTGGCCCTCCACCTTTTGACAAAATATGTGAAGGATTCGTTCGGAAGCTGCTTGGTTTGTTCGAGATCCCTTCTAGTGGTGCGGTAAGTGGAGTTGTCCTCATATTGCTTTTGGAAAGTATGACTAGCGAGTGGCCAATCGAGTCTTGTAGAGAGTGGAAGAGTCATGTACCAATCCCTAGCGGCACCATCGAGAGTTTGTGGAAAGCATTGAGCTAACAGGTTGTCATCAACACCCATAGGTAGCATGGCCCAAGAGTAGGTCTCCAAATGTGATTTGGGACAGGTGGTGCCATTGAATTTTGCAATGTCAGGTGTTTTGTACTTTCTAGGAAGCTTGGACATGGACTAACGAAGGGTGTCATAATCAATAGAGAGCGAGGCTCCCTTACTCACATCGAGGGATGCAAGCTTCTTTTCTAACATGGCCATGGTGAGGGGTTCGTTCTTGCTTTCCCCTTTGCTTTCTTTCTTGGATGTGTAGCTCTCGTTGTCAGAGGAGGAAGATGACGAGCTAGACTCGTACTTCTTTTTCTTGCTTTTGCTTTGGCGACGACCCTTAGCCTTTGTGGTGTATGATTCCTCTTCTTCGGAGGAAGAATCATTTTTCTTTTTCTTTTCTTTGTTGGCTAGTGCTGCCCTAAGATCTTGGATTTCTTCCACGAGAGTGTGGATTTGGGTAGCTTGCACTTCTAGGCAGTCATTGGCTTCTTCCAGAAGTTTGTGGTTGTTTTCAGACAAAGTTTCATCACCCGGAATTTCGTCGATGCCGAACATTGTGTTGGGAGTCTTGAAGTTGAGTAGCTTCGGAAAACTGACAGAAGAGATGCAGAGATGACGTCAGGATCATATCTAGCCCCAACGAGTCGGAAGTGGGCTTAAATGGTTTAGGCTCAAACACAGCAAACAGGGGCATTATCTCGCGCGAGACATGTAGTCACGCACGAGACAATCACACGGAAAGTCGATTTTTATTAGACCTAATTCTTGGTCGGAACGGAGAATCCGTTTTGAGGGGTTTCTAAGGCCTTTATCAGAACCTAATGACTAAGCAATCAATTCGATTTTTGTAAAACAAAGCCATGTAAGATTGTTTTTGAAGGATATATTCTTTTCTTTTTAAAGGGACTTCCGAAAGGGTCATTCCGAAGGAACTTTAACGAAGGGACTTTTCAAGGGACTTTTCCGAGTCCTTCTTTATTGTCAATTTTACATGGATTTATTTTGGTCAGAAACAAGAAAAGATTACCGAGTCAAAGCGACCGGTCACGGAGTGATCCTAAAAAGACAATCTACATGAAATGTGGCGATGCAGGGCTGGAAGGCTAGGCTCCCCGCGATATGACAATCTAGGTGGATTGAATACGCGGAGTGAGATGATCCAACTTCGGAGAGACCGGCGACTAGGTGGTTACCGTCATCCGTCCTTAGTGTGGGTCCCGGGTTTATCAAGGGTTATGTAGTGCAATGACAGTTATAATATGAGTGCGCGTGTGTGAGTGTCAACTCTAGGTGATAGAGTAAAATAGAATTTTTTTTTTTGAAAACTAAAAGAAAAACAGATAGTGGCCGCACCAAGTGGTTGCCTACGTTTCTCTCAATTTTGGGAGACTCAGGCCGTTGTAGTTCCACATAGAGGAGAGAGAGAAAGAATAAATTAATTTAAATTACAACTCCCGAATCCTCTGTGGACCGGACTTTAATCAAAAACCAATCTCACGCATGTAAATATTTAAAGTATAAATTAATTATTCTACCCTGCAAAATAAAATTAATACAAGCAAAATAGAAATAACATTTATTTTGATTTTTCTGAATTTTTTTTTTAAAGTTTCTGAAACTGTTTTTGTTTTGTTTTGTTTTTTTTTATATGGTTAAACTTTGAAAAAAGTCAGCCAAGATATATATATATTTTTTTTCAAATCTTGGAAGAACAGTAACTGCAAGGTCCCTTTTTTTTTTAATGTGGTCAACTTTGCTAGAGAAGTCAACAATTTTATTTTATTTTAGAACAGTCGCCAAGCAGGGAGAAAAAAAAGAGAAGATTTCACTTTTTTTTTTTTAAGTCAACTGAGCCCCTTTTCTTTTCTCTGAATTGAAGCCGACAAACAGGTTCTGACCGCATGTAAGTTTCGCGCGGGACAACTTTGTCCCGCGCTGGACAAGTAATCGCACAGTAATTTTTTTTTGATGAAAAGAGTGCAGAAAAATTTCAAAAAATTCAGAAAACTCAAATTTTAATAGTTGTCCCGCGCTGGACAAGTAATCGCACATTAATTATTTTTTTTTACGAAAATAGTGCAGAAAAATTTTGAAAGAGATTTTGGGTTCGGGTTTTAGGTTATGGAATGGGAAGTCGCCACTGTAGCGATGCGCGGATTTCTGTACCCAGTTGTAACGCAAGTCTAAACCTCTTAATTAATTGTCCCCAGCGGAGTCGCCACTGTAGCGATGCGCGAATTTCTCTACCCTTTTTTGAACATCTTTTGAGTCGCCACCTATATTATTCGTTTGAAAACATAGAAAAACCATTTTGAAAGAGATTTTGGGTTCGGGTCTTAGGTTATGGAATGGGAAGGTCAAGGAGCACCCATTCCACCCAATCCGGAGATCGGTCTTGCTAAAGAAAAGAGAGGTTTTCAAAAGAAGAAGATTTCAAATAAAAGATAAAATAAAGATCCATTTAACGGGCTTAAACGGAATATAAGATCGATTGCTTCGAGACCATCCCTATGATTTCGGGAGGCTCTAGGCTGATCCTAGATTCGATGTATTTATACCACTCTAACAATCAATTAGAAAGGAAATAGAGGTTACCTTGCGTGAGGTGATTCGGGTAGAGTTTCAACTCAAGTTTAGAGTCAAACCTTGACACGGACAGAGCTTCGCCTCAATCCTTTTGATTCGAGCTACGATGTTTGTTGATCAACAAGGTTGACAAACAAACTTTTTGGTGATTTTAGGGGTGATTTACAGGAATCTTTCAAGGAGAGAAACCAGTAAATGTAGGGGGTTTTCTTGGGATTGTGGACCTCTGAAATACTGAAAGTCTTCAGGTATTTATAGGTGTTGGAGGGGTGTTGAAGATGAGATCAAACACCTTGGGAAGGTTTCAGACTCCAAAATTCATTGGCTGACCGGATGGATGAAGTTTTATCCCGAAAGAGGTTGAAATCGACGAGGAAACTGCTATCTGCATTCTGCAGAACTCCTTTATCTCGCGCGAGAGACGCTATTCCACGCGAGATAATGCAGTCTGTGGACAATTCTGCCCTTCCCTCGTTTCCTCGTATGCAGTTTAGTCCCAAACTAACGGTGGTTAGTCAAAACTTAATGAAACATGACAAAATGGAGGATTTCTACTTCTTGACTCAAAGCGAGACTTAGAGCGGCATAAATGTGATTCGATGGGTTCAGAATGGGGTGTCTACAGTGGGATGTCACCAAAATGCATCCTCTCCTAATATCTCTGACAGGTGGATCCTTCTATCTTGGGGAGAGTGTGTATCCTCAATATGATAGGGGATATCTTGGTTTTATAGTGCCTGAAGATCCTCCAAAGAACATGTTGGCGACCCTAAAGATTGAGGGTGCTGTTCATGATGATCTCATTAGAGGCTTGCCTACATCCGATTTTATGCGGCCCGGTGAGAGTTATGAGGTCTTCTTGCCCCGCCACATGGGTCCTTTTGTTGTGGGTACTCATCAACCACTTTCACAGGCTTCTGCCTCCAGTTCCCCGTCTCTGACTTCTTCATCTCAGTCGATGTGTCATGTTCCTTTCGTTCCAGATTATAGGCCTCCGAGCTATATTTATATGATAGGCAACATGGTGATGATGGGTCACATCAGGGAAACTAAGCCGATCCCCTAGGGGCTTCTTCCTCCTCCTGGCATTATTATGGTATGCCTTTTTATATTTGTAGTCAGTGCCCTTTTTCTTCGTAGAGCATTTTTTTAGTGTCTTCGTGTTTTCATTTGCAGGTGTCTATTGAGGATTACCGCTAAGGTACTAGTCGGATGGTGGGACTGATGGCTTCTCTCCGACATCTCTCAGAGCAGTTGTTCAATAGAGCATCCTTTGAGGCGACTACGGCGGCAGCTTCAGTGATGGCCACTTGTGGCTCAAAGAGGACTCAGACTCAGAGCGATGATGATGATGAGCATGATGATGGCAATCCAACAAGCACGAGAGGCACTTTAGCTTAGGATCCCCCTATTCCCTCACATTTGCTTTTGAGAGATTGTAGTTACTGGCCACGGATTGGCAAATACAGTGTTTTTTCTTTCTTTTCTTAAGACCTATTAGCACATAATATTTCACAATAATTTTTCTAGTTTTAGTCTTTTGTTTTGACTCATGTGGTGGTGTCCACATATTTTATGGTAATGGCCAATTTTGATTACGAATTTGTGCATGGATTTGTAGAGAGTGGGTATGGGTGTATATATATGAGATGTTAGAACTGTATGGGTGGTTTGTTTGCAGGTTTTGAGACTTGTTTTGACAAGTTGAGACTGAATAGATTTTCTGCATAATGTTGATGTAAACTGGGAGGTTGCCTCGCACGAGACAAGTCTCTTGCCTTTTACGATTTTCTCCTTTTCTTTGTAGGATTTGGTGAGTAAACCCTATATAAACACATCTAGTCTATCTTAGATCTTTGTTCTGCCTCTTAGGTCGTTAGAGAAACCCTTTTGAGATCAAGTTTTGAGTTCCTCCTCTTCTCTTTTTTCCATGGATTCCCAAGAAGTTGTTCCTTCTTCCATGATCGTTGATGATTTCTCTCTTGATTTAGAGACAGCGCGCGCCTATAAGCATGACTTGATGAGATTTGATCGTTCCTTTCGCGGGCGTTCCAAAGAGAGGTTTGTGAAGAGGTACGATTTCAAGATGATTTTCACTTTGTGGAATCTCAAGCCGGATTGGAGTCTCATGCGCGAAGCGGCTCATTTTTGGAATCCTTCCTTCAATCTTTACAATTTCTCCCTTAATGAGATGGTGCCAATGGTTGAAAAATTTGCGCTATCTTGGATATGCCTTTGACCGGTAAGATAGCGGTTCTCAAGTATGATAGGAATCATGCAGTGGATCTCTTTGAATTATTGGGAATCTCTCTTGATGAAGGCTATTCTTTGGTGCACCCACGTTAGGTGGATTGTTCTTCTTTACCAAGGAGGTTTGATAAGGACTCAAAGGAGAGAGGTTTCTAAGCCTCCAAAGAGAATTTACTAGCTCTTTGTCTTTTTGCGGAGGTGCTCTTTAATTGTCGAAGAGGCTTAGATGATTCCCATTTGGTGGAAATTGTTTTGTAAGCTAGAGGACATGCTTATAATATTATCCCTCTTATCTTGGGTGATACCTTTCATGGTCTTTGATGAATTGCATCGAATCAACTCCATGACTCAAGGAAGCCCAATTTTGTTGACGATTTGGCTTAAAGAGCACTTCAAGTTGGTGGATGCTTCCACTCGTTATTCCACTTATACTCTTCATAGGAGGAAACTTTTGGTCAAAGATCTCTTGATTGAGGAATGGACTCGTACGCTAGCGGGGACTACTAATATTGACATTCCTTGGTGCCCGCCCTTTTGGAGGATAAATAAGTATATTGCTAATACAACCGGATTTGATCAAGTTGTGATTCCATGTTTAAGTGGTTCCTCCTTCTATTTCCCCAAGAGAATTATTCGCCAATTTGGTCAACAACAAGATACTTTCATCAATGGCGGAGCGATTCGTGAAGTTTTTTATATTGGCCCTGGATTTGCTATTGCTTTGGCTAGAGCTTGAGGAGAAGGAACCAATCAAGATCGTTGGAGAAACCTCTGTCAAATTAATGAGAAGTACTTGGAGTGGATCTTGAAGAATGGTCATCCGAACACGTCAAAGATTGATGAAGAAGGCGTCCTTTGCTCGGGGAGCATTTTGAGACGAGCCCTATCTTGAGGGAAAGGCAAGCTGCCGCTCATCCAGTGAATATCTGTTCTAAGATTTACTTGACAATGATTGGTACGGGAAGAGGGAAAGAGGTCTCGCCAATCGTATGCAAGTTCTTGATAGGCCCAATGTGTTCCATAGGCTCTCCAAATCTGTGTTCACCCGTCTTAGTGAGTCTTCCAGTTCGTAGGACCCTTCACGCAAGAGGACTAGAGAAGCTAAGGACAAGGTCAAACATCCCCCTACAAAGCTAAAGAAAGACTAGATCTTAGGGAGTATCAATAGATTGACATAGATAGATCAATAGTTTACTTATTTATGCCTTTAATTTCAAGATTTTTAGCTTTAGCAAGTATGTAATAATAGTCAGAATTTCCTTTTGTTATGAAGAAATGCATTTAATTAATTCAAGGACATGATTGGATTTTATTTATTGATTAGATCAAACCTGAAGGCTACCTACGTTCCCCTTTTACAACAATTAAATAAGAGTCTCAGGTCACCGTATTTCACGTTGGTAAAAGAGAAAAAGGTTATATTCATTCGAGGGAATGTCTCACACGAGACAAGGTGGCTCGCACGAGATTCTGGCCTAATCCCATTTTTTTATTTTTCATTTTTATGCACACCTTTTTTTTCTGTCTAGACCGCGCTTTCAGGTTTTTAATCTAGCGGACTTCTTTTCTCGTGCTATTTGTTTGTAGGGAGAAGGCCGGTGACATGCGTAATATCTCTTTAGCTTGTCCATGTTGACAGGCTTCGGCAGTTGATCTCCATCTAAGTCTGCTAGCTGAACCGCTCCTGCGGAAAATATCTCTTTGACAATGTAAGGTCCGACCCATCCAGATCCCCATTTCCTTAGAGGATTGAAAGGTCTTGAACGATGTTCACTTAGTACGAGGTCTCCTACCTTGATGTTTCTTGGCTTGACTTACTTGTTGAATACCCTAGCCATTCTTCTTTGCTGTGCTTGGACATGCTTGGAAGCTTTGAGCCTTCTCTTGTCTAGCAGAGCCAATTCTTTATATCTGTTTCTCAACCATTCGACTTCGTTCACTTGGTTTTCAAGGAGAAACCTTAGTGAAGGCACTTCTAATTTGATTGGTAACATTGCTTCCATCCTTAGGCTAGGGCGTATGGAGTTTCTCCGATGGCTGTTCGGACATAGGTGCGATAACCCCAATGTGCAAAAGGTAGTTTATCCGACCAATCTTTGCCAGCGATCGCCATTTTTCTGATGATGGTCTCAATTATTTTGTTGGCGGCCTTAATTGCTCAATTGGTTTGAGGTCGATAGGGAGAAGATTTGTGCCTCTGTATCTTGAATTCTTTCATTAGTTGGTCACATTCTCAAAGTGAGAGCCATTGTCAGAGATGAACTCGTATAGAACAACATATTGGCAGATGGTGTTGTGTTTGATAAACTCGGTAACCTTTCTAGCATTGAATACTTTGTAGGATGTAGCTTCGGTCCATTTTGTGAAGTAGTCAATGGCTACTAAGATGAAGGTTAGTCAGTTAGTGCCAGTTGGTGTGACTTTTCCAATGACGTCTATTCCCCATGTTGATAAGGGCCAAGGTGAAGTCATGGGGAATAACACGGACGGTGGTACGTGTTGTATGTTGGCATGAATTTGGACCTTGTGGCATCTCTTGACTATATCTGCGCAATCGGCTTCCATTGTCATCCAAAAGTGCCCAGTCGTCTACATTTCTTGTCAAGCATGTTGCCATTCATGTGGGTGCCACAAACTCTTTAGTGGACTTGATCCATAACCTCTTGTGCTTCTTCTTCATTGACACATAGGAGGTTATTCTCTTAATGTTTCTTGTAAAGACGTTCCCTATGATGATGAATTGCATAGCCAATCTTTTTAGAGCCAACTGACCCTTTTTCACTATGTCAGGCGGAAGCGTACCATTCAAAAGAAAATGTCAGATGTCATAGTACCATGGATTTTTGTTTTGGTCATCATCGGAGTATATTGCTGCGCATTTGAAAGACCAATCGTCCCTATAGTCATGTAGGCCAATGACTGAGAAGTAGGCGGGTGTTGTTCGCCGAGTTACTTTAAATGGCTTAACTGCTTTCCCATCAGTTATCTAGACTAAGAAAGCTACTGTGGCTAGAGCATCTTCAAAGCGATTCTTATTTCTCGGGAGATAGTGGAAAGTGACTTATTTGAACTGTTGCACCAAGTCTTGGAGATGGGCATTGTATTTCTGTAGTATAAGATCTTGGATCTTCACATTTTCAGTGTCTGATTGATGATTAATTATGAGTTCCCAAACACTTCAAGTTCGGTCACATTTCTTTCTAAGGCTACTTCCAGCCCCACTATGAAAGCTTCGTATTCTGCGGTATTGTTTGTAGTTCCAAATTCAAGGCGGATGGCGAGTGGAGTGTATACTCTGTTGGATCCACTAATAGCATGCTAATACCATAGCCTTTCTTATTGGCTGTACCATTGAAAAATAATTGCCACTTATTTTCATTCTCTATATGCATGATATCTTCATCAGGGAATCGCGGGTCTTCCCCCTTCGCTTCATCACATGGACATTCGGCTAACTGATCTGCGAATACTCTCCCCCTGACAAATTTTTGTGCGATGTAAGTGATATCATATCCCGCGCATGAAGTACCATTTGGCAACTCGTGAGGACATGTTGGACTTCTTAAAGATATACTTAATGGGGTCCATCCTTGCTATGAGTCGGACATGGTAAGCTTCCATGTATCGCTTAAGACGTTGTGTGACCCAAAGTAATGTTGTGCATGATTTTTCGAGTGTAGAGTAGTTGAGTTCTCTTCCCTGGAACCTTTGGGTGATAAAGTATATGACATTTTCCTTGCATGAGTCAGCTTGTTCTTGAGCTAGCATAGCCCCTAGTGCGTTGTCATTGACTGTCAAGTATAGTAAAAGTGGCTTAGCATGGTGTGGAGGGACCAATATAGGTGGGCAGGTCAAGTATTTCTTAACTTCCTCAAAGGCTCTTTGACATTCTCCCGTCCATTCTTGTGAGGCATTTTTCTTGAGTATCTTGAAGATGGGATCACACATTGTCATGAGTTGGTTGACAAAGCGACTAATGTATTGTAATCGTCCCATAAATCCCTTCACTTGTTTTATGAGTTCTCAGTGGAGGCATGTCGATGATGACTTTTATCTTAGCGGGGTCAGCTTCTATATCGCGCTCTGTGATCATATATCCAAGGACTTTCCCTTTAACAACTACAAATGCACATTTCTCCGGATTCAGTCCCATCTTGTGTAGTCTTAGTCTCTCGAAGAATTTTCGGAGATCTATCAGGCATTGGCCATCAGAGTCTTTGGAATGGATTATCATATCATCCACATATACTTCAATCTCTTTTTGGATCATGTCATGTAATAGAGCAGTTACTTCTCTTTAGTAAGTAGCTCAGACATTTTTGAGTCCAAATGGCATAATCGTATAACAGAACGTTCCCCAAGGTGTGGTAAATGTGGTTTTATGTTGGTCCTCTTCAACAATGAAGATTTGATTGTGTCCAACGAATTTGTCCACAAATGAGCAAACTTCGTAAGTTGCTATTGTGTCAACGAGTATGTCTATATTAGGAAGAGGAAAATCATCATTTGGAGATGATTTGTTGAGATCCCTAAAGTCCACACAAACCCTTATCTTTCCATTCTCAAAATTGAATCAAAGTGTTTGTATGAAATTTTGTGAAGCCATATGTTCATGATTATGTTCACATGAGATTTATGTTACAACCACGCGATGTTTGTTACAATATGAAAACCTTCTAAATACTTAAGTCTTATGCCATATCTTGATTAGAACACTTGTGATACTTTAGGGTATTTGATGTAGTTTCAACTCAGTTGGGTGCATCTTATATCTTAATTTGTGATCAAGATGAGATAATGGTTGAAGTAGTTTTGTCTCAGTTAGGTGCATCGTTCCATGTCTCATATGTTTGAAAAGGGTTTTGAATTAATTGGTGCTTTCAAATGAGATTTGACCCAAGGCATATATGAGATTTAAAACATGTTTTTGACATATGATGTCTAAGGAAATCTCATAAAAGATCTAAGAGTCATATAGTGATATGATTGATGTTTCTACCTAAATAGCTTGATTTCGGGCATTGACTCAATTAAACCAAAATCAAGTGAAATATGGATCTTAGCCTACTATGATTATATGATACATGTTTGTATATGAAGGTGTATAATTTAGTGGGAGTATTTACGAAATACATTATTTGCTCTTAGATGATAAATGTGTTGATATTGATATATGCTTATATTATTTGCATATTTTATTATAGAATGGCTAATCACAATAATCAACCCCTGTCACTGCGATCCGTCCTTGAGAAGGACAAGCTTGAAGAGAGCAGTACAAACTATTCTGATTGGATCAGAAGCCTTAGAATTGTTCTAAGGAAAGAGAAGAAAATCTACGTTCTCGATGAACCCATTCCACTTCAACCTACTGCAAATGCTTCTAAGGCAGATAGGGATGCACATAAGAAACATAATGATGATTCTACAGATGTTGCATGCCTTATGCTTGCCACTTTGTCTAAGGCTCTTCAAAAGGACCTTGAGAACATAGAGATAGCATTTGATCTTGCTGAGTGCTTAAAGAAAATGTTCCAAGTGCAAGCAAGAAATGAGCGGTTTGATGTGGTAAAGGCTCTAACTGCATGCAAGATGCAAGAGGGGCAGTCGGTGGGAGCTCATGTCTAAGGCTCTTTAGAAGGACCTTGAGCACATAGAGACATCATTTGATCTTGCTAAGCGCTTAAAGGAAATGTTCCAAGTGCAAGCAAGAAATGAGCGGTTTGATGTGGTAAAGGCCCTAACTACATGCAAGATGGAAGAGGGGCAGTCGGTGGGAGCTCATGTCCTTAAGATGAAGGGTCACATTGAGCATCTCGAAAGGCTTGGAAATCCGATGAGTTTGGAACTCGCCATGGATTTGATATTGAATTCATTGCCTGAAAGTTATGGTCATTTCATTATGCACTTTCACATGACTGGCATGGATAAGAATCTATTGAAATTGCATGCGATGCTTAAGACCGCAGAGAAGAATATCAAGAAGCCCCGAACCGATACTGTGTTAATGGTTAACAAAGGCAAAGGGTTCAAGAAAGATGGCAAAGGTAAAGCAAGTGTTGCTAAACCTAAGGCAAAAGTTGCCGTTGCTGGAGAGGCTCCCAAAGTGTCTCAAAAGGATGCGGTTTGCTACCATTTCCAAGAGGTTGGTCATTGGAAGCGCAATTGCAAGGCTTACAAGGAAGGCCTAAAGGGCAATGCGATTGCTTCTGATTCAGGTATCTATATGATAGATATTTTCCTTTCTATTTCTAGTTCATGGGTATTAGATACCGGATGTGGATCTCACATTTGTTTAAATGTGCATGGACTAAGGAATAGGAAGCTACTCAAGAAAGGTGAAGTTGACCTACGTGTTGGGAATGGAGCACGAGTTGCTGCATTAGCCGTAGGGACATATGATGTAACTTTACCTAGTGGCTTAGTACTTGTTTTGAACAATTGTTACTATGTTCCCGATTTGAGTAGAAATATTATTTCCGTTTCTTGTTTGGATAATGAGGGGTATAATTTTCTTATTAAGAATAAGAAGTTTTATATTTATTTAAATGATATGCTTTATGGTATTGCAAATTCATTTAATGGCCTTTATGTTCTTGATGTTGATGAGAAACAAAATAGTGTTGAAAATGTTTATCATGTGGATAAGAAATCTAAACCAAATGACGTGAACAACTCGTTCATGTGGCTTTCCCGGCTTGGTCATATAAATGAGAAACGCATCTCTAAACTCCACAAAGATGGAATGTTAGACTCACATGATTATGAATCATATGAGATATGCGAATCTTGTTTATTGGGCAAAATGACCAAACCACCCTACACTAAGAGTAGTGAAAGGGCTAGTGACTTATTGGGCTTAATACATACTGATGTATGCGGACCAATGAGCAGCATTGCTAGGGGAGGATTTTGGTATTTCATTACATTCACCGATGACTTATCTAGATATGGCTATGTCTATCTAATGAAGTCAAAGAGTGAATCATTTGAGATGTTTAGAACATTTCAAAATGAAGTACAAAATCAACTTGGCAAAACAATTAAATCACTTCAATCCGATCGTTGTGGTGAGTATTTGAGCCAAGAGTTTGACAATCATCTCAAAAACTGTGGAATTGTTACAGAGTTGACTCCACCCGGAATGCCACAATGAAATGGTGTTTCCGAGAGGAGGAATAGAACCCTATTAGATATGGTTCGTTGGATGATGAGTCAAGTAGACCTTCCTATATCCTTTTGGGGACATGCATTAGAGACTGCTGCGTTCACACTGAACAGAGTCCCTACTAAATTGGCTCCTAAGACCCCACATGAGATGTGGCATGGAAGAAAACCTAGTTTGTCTTTCATGAAGATTTGGGGTTGCGAAGCTTATGTGAAGAGACTTGTCTCTGATAAGTTAGCACCTAAATCTGACAAGGTTATTTTCGTTGGTTACCCTAAGGAAACTAAAGGGTATTACTTTTACAACCGCGTTGAGAACAAAGTGTTTGTTGCTCAATATGGTACTTTTCTTGAGAAACAGTTTCTCAATAAAGCATATAGTGGGAGTAAAATTGATCTTGAAGAAGTTTAAGAACCCGAAAATAACATGGAACCGATAGTAGAGACTGAACCAAGTCCACAAGAAGTTTTGGAACCGTTTCAAGATCCTCAAGTATATCGTAGATCGGATAGGTTACTATCCGCACCCGAGAGATATGGATTTCTCGTGTTGAAAAGTAATGAAGTGGAAGTCATTGAGAATGACGAACCTGCTTCCTATCAAGAGGCGATGTCCGATCCCGATTTGGATAAATCGTTAGAAGCCATGGAATCCGAATTGCAATCCATGTCGGATAATCAAGTTTGGAACTTGTTTGAGCCACCCGAAGGTGTAAAAACCATAGGGTGCAAGTGGATCTTCAAGAAGAAGACTGACATGGATGGGAAGGTGCATACTTATAAGGCTAGGCTTGTAGCAAAGGGATATAGGCAAACTCATGGTGTAGACTATGATGAAACCTTCTCACCTGTTTCCATGCTTAAGTCTGTTAGAATTTTGATTGCCATAGCTGCGTATTATGACTATGAGGCAAATGGATGTCAAAACCACTTTCCTTAATGGAAAACTACTTGAGGATGTGTATATGAAACAACCTGAAGGTTTTGTCGATCCAAGAAATTCTAACAAGGTGTGCAAGTTGCAGAGATCCATTTATGGATTGAAGCAAGCTTCTAGGAGTTGGAATCTTCGGTTTGATGAGAAAATCAAAGAGTTTGGTTTCGTCAAGAACGAAGATGAACCTTGTGTATACATGAAATTCAGTGGGAGCGTAGTGCTATTTCTCTTACTGTATGTCGATGATATCTTACTCATTGGAAACGACATTCCCGCACTTCAGACTGTCAAGTCTTGGTTAGGGAAATGTTTCTCAATGAAAGATATGGGCGAAGCCGCTTACATCCTTGGTATCAAGATCTATAGAGATAGATCTAAGAGGATAATTGGTTTGAGTCAAAGTACCTACATTAACAAGGTTCTTAGAAGATTCAAAATGGAAAATTCTAAGAGAGGCAACTTGCCAATGGGTCATGGTGTTACTCTTAGCAAGACACAGTGTCCTAAGACAACTGATGAGCGAAAGAGGATGAATGATATTCCATACGCTTTGGCTATTGGATCTATCATGTACGCTATGAATTTTACTAGACCCGATGTCTCGTATGCTTTGAGCATGATGAGTCGATACCAATCTGATTCTGGTGAGAACCATTGGATGGCAGTCAAGATGATCCTTAAGTACTTAAGAAGGACTAAGGATGCGTTCTTGGTATTTGGAGGGATGGAAGAAGATCTTGTTGTAATAGGTTACACAAATGCTAGCTTCCAAACCGACAAGGATGATTTCCGACACTGAGGCCGAATATATAGCGGCATCCGATGCAGCTAAGGAGGCAGTTTGGATCAAGAAGTTCATTAGTGACTTGGAAGTTGTTCCAAGTATCACAATCTGATGGAACTTTATTGTGACAACAATGGTGCCATTACGCAAGCAAAGAAACCAAGGTCACATCAGCGATCCAAACATATACTTAGACGTTTCCATCTCATTCGAGAGTTCATTGATCAAGGAGATGTTATGATATGCAAAGTATCAACCGATGATAACATTGGGGATCCGCTTACAAAGCCCCTCGTACAAGCAAAGCATGATGGTCATGTGAGGTCCATGGGTATTAGATACATAGATGGAGCCTAGTGCAAGTGGGAGATTGTTGGTGTAATGCCCTAGGCTATAGTTATGTTTAACTTGAACCGTTATGTATCATCTTTATCATTTATTATAAAGCATGTTTATTTTATTCATTATATGTTTTGCATGTTTATTATATTGAATTGCGTCCCTAGTTGTTGTGAACAACTAGTATAAGTTGGTAATGGATAATCATGGAGATGATTATATGCATGGAGATGCACATTACACTTATGGGTACTTGCTAGAGAACGAGTACTGGACTTGACCTACTTATGAGATTTATGACATGGTCTATTGTCATGATTAAATCTCATGATAGTCGTGTTATTGAATCCTTTGTATCTGAGATTATCATCGTCTTCCACATGATGAAGATCGTGTTTGATAATCGGATAGCAATAAGGGCTATGTTAGCACGATTGGATTCATGTAGGGAAGAATGATAAGTCAATACGGGATTTGTCTTCTTATGAAGAGAGATGTTTGCTTGGGCCCCTCGATGAATGATGTTGATGAAATGTGTGGCCACACTCAAGTGATTTGATAGAGATCAAATGCATTTGGATTATCAACATATTCGGAATCGAGAAAGCATTGAACGAGATGAGTTGACATGGACCATGACTCATGTTCAATTGGACATCGTGGACAAAGGGATTGTGACATTTGATTATCAAGAAATCAAGCTTTGATGTTATATTTAATTGGGTGGACATAATGATTTGCTAGAAGTCACTTATGTCTTGTGAGGTTGATTTTCAACTCACTACCAACATAAAATATAATTCCTAAAGGGTCACACACAAAAGAACGGGTTGAAAATGGCTAAAAGGGTGAAATCTGGGCTCAGGGGATGACTCGTCCCGCTTAGGCCCAATTCATGCCTTGTGAAGGGACGACAGAATCAGTGAGCATTCATTAAGGGACGAGTCGTCCCCTACGGGATGAGTCGTGCTCACGACTCGTGCCCTTAGGCACGACTCATGCCCTTTCGTCTGAGAAACTGGTGAACTGGCTCGTTACGTTGTGCGACAGACTTGGCCATAAGGAACGACTCGTGCCCTTGGGGACGAGTCGTGTCAGCGGCTAAAATCTGTCCGTACACCTTTTCCTTGGCTGGTTAGATTTTGGTTTTTGACAAGGATTCTTTCCCTAATAGTTAGGGATTTATATTTGATATAAATAGAACCCTTTGGTCAGCCAAAAACACATGTAATTTTGGGGTTTATGAAACACTAAAATTGAGATCTAGATTGAGAATCAAAGATCAAAAACATTTTTAGCCATTGATTATTGAAAATCGTTTCAATAATATGAGATCATCTAGTAATCAAACAAGAAGTGTTCTTGGTCCGTTCGAGTGTGAATTACCGATAGAGGGTGATTACATTATCACCAAAAGCTTGAAGCCTTCAATCGTCGATTCATCACAAGGTAAAGAACAAATGAGAAGATCAAAACCTTCATCAACGGTTTTGAGATTCGTTTTAAGATTCGATTTTCAAATTCGAATTCAAGCAAACATAATCGCATTCAAGGTATGTAAATTTATTTCATATATATTTCTAATCTCTTCATGCTAGACGGATCAAAGGGCTAGAGTTTTGTTGCTGTATAAATAATTTTCCGCTGCGTTTGTAACCCTAAAACCCAACAAGATGAGAGTTACTAGAAAAACCGCGGTCAAACCTAAAATGACCACCTTTGTCAAGGAAAAAACCTCAATCCCAAAAAGAAATGTTGATCCTAATAAAAGTAAAAAGTATGTAAAACCTAAGTTTGCTTACAAGTTTCATCACTGCTCTGTGTGTGATGGTTCTGGTCACAAGGCTGCAGAATGCCTTTTGAGGTTCACACCTAATGCCAGAAAACATAACCCTCCTTCTGTCAAACAGGTGTGGGTTATCAAAAGATGCTAACCTCAGGACCCAAAAGAATAAATGGGAGCTCATTTTTAAATGTTTATTTTTCAGGTCCTCTGCTTAATGGCTAGTCACTTCAATGCAAAATCAAATGAATGGTATCTTGAAAGTGGATGTTCAAGACACATGACTGGAGATAGATCGTTATTGGAAAATGTCATTGAAGCAAGCGGTCCATCTGTAACCTTTGGTGACAACAACAAATGAAAAACAATAGGATATGGAACTATAAGAAAAGGAAACCTCACCATTGTGAAGGTTTAACTTGTAGAAGGACTCAAGCACAACCTCCTATCAATTTCTCAATTCTGTGACAAAGGAATGCACTGCAACTTCACTTTTTCAAATTGCTTTATCAAAGATGGCATTTCCGGAGTCACATTACTCACAGGTGAAATTACCCGATCTTTTCGCGCGCGGGCGGGGGGCGCGGAAAAGGCGGTTGTCTTTCGCGGAGGGGTTGGTGTCTGAGACCTCGCTTCATGGGAAGGAACAAAATGAGGAGTCGCCACGTGGTTTTTGTATTTTGAGCCCAAACGTTGAGAAACGGCTATTGTGAAAATGTGTCGTTTTTATTGGTAGCAAAAACTTAGGAAAAGGCTTTAAAAAAAGGGATCATTTTTATTGGCAGCAAAAACGAGTAAAAAGCTTTTTTTGTACCAGAGATTGTTAGGTTCGGAGGTCAAGTTACGTTTCGGGTAGAGTATTACGAGATCGCCCGAAACGCCTCGCATGACGAGTCTTTCTACCTTTCTCGAAATCGTGTGTGTGTGTGCGTGTGTGTGTGTTTTGAAATGGGGGCTTGAATGACAAGCTTAATCTTGGTTTGAATGACAAACGTTGATTAGGTGACTTTTGAAAAGACGAGTGTTTGAATGACAAACGTCGATTTTGAACCGTGTGAGTCATTGTTAACGATTTTTACGGGAAAAATGCGTATTAAATGATTTTAAGTGTCAAATGGCTGCTTTGAGTTTGAAGCTGAGCGTTCGGAGGCCGAACGTCATTTCGCGCGTTTTGAAAGAGAGTTCGACGGACGAACTCCGGTTTTGAACCGGGCATTACATTGTTAACGATTTTTACGGGAAAAATGCGCATTAAATGACATGCGATCAACGAATCGGGTTGCGACTCGGACTTTGAAAAGTAAATACTATCACGATCCAAATGGATCGGACTTTGTAAATGACAAAGATTTAAAGTGCGGTATCAACGGAATCAAACGATCCGGATTCGTAGAATGACGATCAACGAGGCCAAACGGCTCGGAATTGTAAATGACGATCAACGAGGCCAAACGGCTCGGAATTGTAAATGACGATCAACGAGGCCAAACGGCTCGGAATTGTAAATGACGATCAACGAGGCCAAACGGCTCGGAATTGTAAATGACGATCAACGGATCGATCGATCCGGAATGGTAAATGACATGTAAACTAACGGGGTCGGAACGCCGTTTTAACCCGTGATTACTTCTATTACGGAAAGAGAAGAGGATCGAGGGGCTAAAACGTATCGGACCCCGTTAGACGGAGGCGTCTACATTTTGATAACGACGTTCGAAATGGTTATAGCGACTGGCGCGTAAAACCGAGACTAACGGGAGATTTAGAGAGAGGAGTTATACCTATGGCTAGGGTCGACTCCTTGGCTCCTGGAGGTGTGTACGGGACACGGAAAGTGATTCGAAAGGTTGTTTTGAAGTTGTAAGGGGCGTATTTGATCGAAATACGAAGATTTCACGTGAATCGAGACAGAACGGGAGCTCGGGAGGGGTGAAAACAGCTTAGGCCGTGGGGTAGTGAATTTTTTGGGGTAAAATTTCTGTCTCCTTGCCTTTGACAGCAACTTCTATTTATAGGGTGAAAATTGCGTGAGGAGTCCCGGACGGACTTGGCCCGAATCCAGGGGGTTTTGTGGTATTTTGAGAATTTGAAGGACTTGCTGGCAATTTCAGAAAATGTGCACAGTGAGTCCGGCCGGACTTGGCTTGCAAATCAGGGGTATTTTGGTCTTTTCCTTTTGAAATTGATTGAAGGGTGACTAGAGGGAGGTGGCATGGCTGCCACGTGCCCTCTGAGTCTGAGGTGGAAGTTTGTTCCCCGGTCCCGGTTTTGTCCATTTTTTAAAATAACAGTCCGGGAAATGTCCGAAACGCCCCCGGAAAGTGCCGGAAAATACGTTTTTCAGGGAAAGCCATGCTTTTACGTGTGATGACACGTGTTAAGTATGGCTCGACGTCGGGATGCACGGGGCAGTCCCGGGACGTCTCGTTGGCACATCAACGGGGAGTTTAACGAGTTCCGGTTAACCTGGAGCGGGCCAGTTAACGGATTTCGGTTAACTTTCTGACGGATTTGGACGATCCGGATTTGGGTACTTACAACAGGGATTCGTAAGAGTGATATTTACATTATTGATTTAAATTCTATATTTAGTATTACTAATCTCTATTTTGTAGCTTAAAATGTGAGCAAAAATAGTTGACTATGACACAAGCGTTTAAGTCACTTGAACTTCAAGTATCTTGAAAAAATTGGAAGGGAAACCTCGTTCGTGGTTTACCCAAAGTGGCTGATCATCATTTAGAAAAGTGTCGTGCTTGTCAACATGGTAAACAAACTACATCATCTTTCACCAGCAATACCTCTCCATCAACTTCAAGATGTTTACAACTGCTTCACATATATTTGTTTGGACCCGTCACCACTACTAGCATTGTAGGAAGTAGATATACTTTATTAGTAGTGTATGATTACTCAAGATATACGTGGGTAGAAATAATGATCACAAAGGATGATTTCTATGAAATCCTAAACTCACTCTTTAGACGGCCCCAAACTCAAAAAGAAGATGACATCATTAGTGTAAGGTCCGATAATGGAACTGAATTAAAAAACAACGGCGTTGCTCAATATTGTGATGACCATGGAATTGATCATAATTTTTCTACTGCTGGTGTTCCACAACAAAATGGAGTTGTGGAAAGAAAGAACAGGACGTTGATTGAGGCTGGAAAAATAATGATTTCTGAAGCCAAGCTTCCTAAGTATTTTTGGGCTGAAGCAGTCAACACAGCATGCTTCACTCGAAACTGCTCCCTCATCAACAAAACCTACAATAAAATTCCTTATGAACTTTGGAGAGGATGAACCCCCAACATTGCCTTTTCAAAATCTTTGGCTGCAAATATTTTATCCTCTACAATAGAAGAGAAAACAGAGGTAAATTTAGCGCTAAGGCTGATGAAGGTGTTTTTGTTGGGTATGCTAAACATTCCAAAGCTTTTCGTGTTTTAAATAAATCTAGTTTAAAGATACTAGAATCTGTCCATGTTACTTTTGATTAACATTCTCTCCTTTAGCCACATTTGGCTCCAAATATTGCTGATGATTTTGTTGAATCTAATGAAACAGGAGAAACTTCTAAAACCTCACCTGAACCAAATCAAGAACCTCAAAATTACTCAACTCAAGGAAATCCATCAACCTCAACTGATCCTCCCTCAGATAATTTTGAAATCGCATCTGAAATTCCAACTTCAGATGCATCTCCAAGGAAAGATTTAGATGAGGATTCACCCATTCAGCAAATTGAACCTTTTTGTCAACTTACATTCAATGACTTCACTGAAGGATCTAACGATGTACCAATATAAAATCTTCAGCAAACCTCTGTTCAAATAGATTTACCCCCAGAGGTTCGTGAAGTCAGCAATCACCCTCTATCAAATATCATTGGTGATTTGTTTTCTGGAGTTCAAACAAGGAGATCAAACTATGATGAGCATAATTCTCTTTTATCTCAAATTGAACCCAAGAAAGTTGATGAAGCACTCCAAGATTCTAGTTGGGTTGTTGCTATGCAAGAAGAACTCAACCAGTTCGAAAGATGTAAGGTTTGGACATTGGTTCCTAGACCTCATGATCAAGGAGTTATAGGTACAAAATGGGTGTTTAGAAACAAGATGGATGAGAGTGAAAGCAACACCAGAAGCAAAGCAAGGTTGTTTGCAAAAGAATATAGGCAAAAAGAAGGAATTGACTATGATGAAACTTTTGCTCCAGTTGCAAGACTTGAAGCAATCAGAATTTTCTTGGCCTATGCATCTTACAAATATTTCAAGCTTTATCAAATGGACGTTAAGAGTGATTTCTTCAACGGTGAACTTCAAGAAACCATGTATGTGGCTCAACCTCCTGGATTTGAAGACTCAAAATTTCCAAATCATGTCTAGAAACTCCAAAAGGCTTTGTATGGACTCAAACATGCTCAAAGGGAATGGCATGAAACTCTATCAAAATTTCTTCTAGAAAAAGGTTTCAAACGCGGTAAAATTGATATAACTCTATTCATTGCTATATATAATAATCATTCTTTACTTGTTCAAATATATGTTGATAATATTATTTTTGTCTCTACTAATAAATTATTTTGTAAGCGTTTTGAAAAGCTAATGAAAAGCAAGTTTGAGATGAGCATGATGGGAGAATTGATATTCTTTCTTGGGCTTCAAATCAAACAATACGATGAAGAAATCTTCCTTAACCAAGTCAAATACACAAAGGAGTTAATCAAGAAGTTTGGGCCGGAAAATGCTAAAGCATATGATACTCCCATGGCTACTAGCAATAAACTTTATAAAGATCTAAAATGTAAAAAAGGTTGATCAAACCCTATATAGAGGTATGATTAGCTCATTACTTTACATAACTGCTAGTAGACCATATATTATGTTTAGTGCTTATGCTTGTTATCAAGCTGATCCTACAGAAGCACATTTAAGTGCGGTCAAGCGTATAATCCGCTATATCTATGGAACTACTAATCTTGGACTTCGGTATTCCAAAAATTCAAATTTCGAAATTGTAGGTTATTCAGATGCAGATTATGTAGCTTGTACCATAGACAGAAAAAGCACTAGTGGAACATGTCACTTCCTTGAAAATAGACTAGTTTCTTGGTCCAGCAAAAAGCAAGCCTCAGTTTCAGTTTCAACAACAGAGGCTGAATACATTGCTGCTAGAAGTTGTTGTTGTCAAATACTTTGGATGAAGCAACAGTTGGTGAACTATGAAATCAATGAAGGAAATTGCCCAATTATGTGTGACAATACCTCAACAATTTTAGTCTCGAACAATCCTGTCATGCACTCAAAAGCCAAACATATAGACATCAAGTATTATTTCCTCAAACACCATTTGGAAAAGGGGAACATCCCTTTAGAGCATGTAGGGACAGAAAATCAAATTGCTGATATCCACACAAAGGCGACTACAAGAGGTTTACATTCTTTAGAAAAGAAATGGGTATGCTTGAACTTAAATAAATTCATACGCTTTTTGTTACTAACTTGTGTGTTAAGTTTGTTGTTTAGGTCAAAATCCTGTTGATATTTGAAAATCGCACCCTTGTTGAAACCGCATGCATTTAAACCACGTCGTTCAAACCGCATTCATCAATATCGCATGATCCAAACCGCGTTTCAACACTTGAAAAAATTTCAATATTTTTCATTTCTTAGCTTTGAAGAAGCTTCTGCAAGCGGTTTGATATTTTCCTTATTAAAAAAATTATTATTTTTGTTTATTATATCAAACTGCATGACACGTGTACCCAGGTAAGTATTATATATTTATTATTTGGTACTTGTTTCTTTTGAGACAAATTAATTGTATAATGATACTTTTGCAATTATTTTCCCACGTTATTTCAAAATTTAAAAGCATTTAATGAAAAATGAATATTTCCTTAAACCCTTCACATCAGCCGTCATGGGGCTACGTGAAGGAGGTGAAAGGGTGGAACTGTTATGGTGGTTCACTTATTGGGATAGTGGAACCATCATCACCTATTTTCACTCCACTCAAGGAACACTTATATAAACCATTTTCATGCTACAATTCTTCCTCTTCTGCTACCAACTCTCTGTCACAGTAATTTCTTGTCACTATTTGCACTTTCTCTCTCTATACTCTCTCTCACTTGTCAAAACTGAAAATTCATGTCACCAAAAAGAACAAGAGAACCTGCTACTCCCAAAATTCCTATAATCCCTAAAGCACCTAAGAAATCATTCAACAACATGGTATGTTTCTTCCTCTTAACCTTTGATTTCTGCAAAATCACCATTGTTGAACTATTAAGAAACCCTTCGTATGCTAAACTGCATTTTGGTTGATCAAATCTTTATTTCTTTGCCATTTTGATTGATTGATGTTGGGGTTTGCTCGCATTACTATATGGATTCTAGTTATGAAATTTATTTGATGATCTAAACGTATATAGGTTGCTAATTTTGGGATTTATAGTTTTTGGGGTTTTCGAAACCCATTTTGTGTTCTTCATGTTTTCTTGATTATTCTGGACAAAACTTGTGTTTTTGTTCTTATATTGTTGTTTTATAACCTTTAAGGATCATTTTGACATGTAATATGCTGATTTTGGTGAAAATTTATCATATCTTTGTTCTTGGTGTTCTTTGTATGTTCATGAACTGTTCATATCAATTTTCAAAAATATTGCTATATGTTGGATTGTATGATTCCAAATTATGTTTTCCATACTTAGATTTTTTTTTTTTGAAAATTTTACATTGGATATAACTTAGAACCTTATCTCTCAAAACCTCTCAGTTTCTTGCTAAAAAAATGCATGTTTACATTAGATTAAAACCACATGGTAAAACCGCATAGGTTAAACCAAATGTTGAAACTGCATGTTACTATTGTTTGAAACCGCATGTTGCTTTTCATTCTCTAATCATTAGATGTTATGCTACTTATTTTCATGTTGATATAAACCACATTCCATCTAAACCGCATGCTATTTCCTACTCCTGTTATATTGTCTGTGTAAAATTTATGGTTCACTTAGGAGTTGAGAGATCTCATTTTCTCAACCGCACTATTGCTAAACCGCATTTGTGCTTAAACCGCATGTGAAATGTGACCTCTTAAATTGGATCTAACTTAGTAAATTTATTTTTGTAGGATCCTCAATTTTCTCCTTATAGGCTGGGAAATTAGAGAAGATGAGCTGATGCAAGATACTTTGGGAAGAGAAATGGTCAGAAAGATGAAGGCCTCAGGAGTTCTTCCATTGTTCAACAAGAAGCAGTACTACACCATCCCTTCATATGTTGATCAGTTCTATGCAAATGCTACCTCTGGAGTTAGAGATATGGGACATGGAAAGACAATTCCATGTCTGACCGCAAATGTTCAAGGAATGGATGTTGCCATTGACTACATGGACATCAGGGATACTTACGATTTTCATGTACCAAATGCTGAATAAAGAATATCTCAAGAGGTCTAAGATGCAACCTCTTCAACCACAACAGGCTTGCCCACACTGACTGGCAAGTACAAAGCTGTTCCAAGGAAGGACTTTGGGGAGCTGATGTCCCATCTATGTTTCTTGACTGGAAAGTCAATTTGTGGAAAAAATGGGAACCACAACAACTTTACTAGCCAACAATGGATGTACTGCTCAGCAATCTTCTCAGAGATTCCCCTCCATTGGCCCAAAATTTTGATAAGAGAATTGTCAGCTCATATAGACCTCTACAAATCCAAACAAAGAGGAGTTGATCAAAGATGGAGACCCTTCTGCAGGCTCTTAACTGCTATCTTTGGTAACTATGAGCATCTAGAGGAGCATAGGTAGCTGAACCTTGAGCTAATGGTGGACTGGTCTTCTGGTAAAGAATTTCTTGGCTTGAGTGTATGTCATACATTCAGGTACAAAAATGGGGATGACACATATAAGGAGATTTGGGATAGAGATTCCTTACCAACGAGGGAGCCCTACATTGCCATGAATCCAGAAACTGCTGATGCAGCTATTGGCAAAGTTGTGAAGAAAGCAAGAAAAGGAAAAGACAAGGCTGAACCGCCCCTTAAGAAGAGCAAGACTGCACCTACTCCCAAACGCGTGGTGTTTCTGTTGCTGGGACAAGTGGAGCCAAGAAACTGAAGAAGAAGCTGAAGAAGAAACTGATTCTTGAAGATGAACCCCTGATTGAAGAAGAAATTACTGATGAAGTTGAAGTTGAAGAAGATGATGAAGAAATTGAAATTCCAAACCTTGCCACTGCTGCTAAGCTAGCAAAGAAGAAAATTACATCAGATGAGGCTTTGCTAAAATTTCATAGAGAAGAAATTGAGAGGCTAGAGAGAAGAAAAGAAGAGAGGTTAGCAGCCAAAGCTGCTAAGGGAAAGGAAGCTGCAACTCATTCTGAACCTCAACTTTCTCCCAAACCGCAGTCCTCACCCAGACCTCAATCTTCTGCTTGTTGGTATTATGCCCTAGGCGTATAACTATTATGACTCATAGTTAATACCGTTATGTAATCGTCTTTACCATTTATAATAGAGAATGTTTATCTTGAGTATTATATGTTTTACATGTTTATTATAATATTCTGTGTCTCTAGTTATTGTGAATAACTAGTATAAGTTGGTAATGGATAATCATAGAGATGATTATATGCATGGGAATGCACATTACACCTATAGGTACTTGTTAGAGAATAAGGTACTGGACTGACCCATCTATGAGATTTATGACATGGTCTATGGTCATATATATCATGATTAAATCTCATGATAGTCGTGTCATTGGAATCCTTAGTACCTGAGATTATCAACGTCTTCCACATGATGAACGTTGTGTTTGATGTTTTCTAACACTATCTTTAATAGGATAGCAATAAGGGCTATACAACTGGATTCTAGTAGGGAAGAATGATAAGTCAAGATGGGATTTGTCCATCGTATAGAGAGATATCTGCTTGGGCCCCTCGATGAATTGTGTTGATGAAATGTGTGTCCACACTCAAGAGATTTGATAGAGATCAAATGCACTTGGATTATCAACATATTCGGAGTCGAGAAAGCACTAAACATTATAAGTTGACGTGGACCATGACTTATGTTCAATATGACATCGTGTGACAAAGGGATTGTGGCAATGATATATCAAGGAATCAAGCTTTGATGTTATATTAATTGGGTGGACATAATGACTTGCTAGAAACCACTTATGTCTTATGAGGATCGATTTTTTGACTCACTACCAACATAAATATAAATCCTATAGGGTCACATACAAAGAACGGATTGAAAAATGGCTCAAATATGGAAAAGGGGAGGGGGCGATCGCGCGCCCATAGAGAGGGCAATCGCGCCTTTTCTCTGGTCTAAAGGGGCGACCGCGCGCTATGGTAGGGGCGATCACGCCTTTTCTCTGGACAAAAGGGGCAATCGCACGCCCTTGAGGGGGCGATTGCGCCCTACCGTCTGCACTGTTCCGTTTTGACTTTGCATTAGGGCTTTTCTCCCTAAGTGTTAGGGATATTTATAAAGTATAAATAGCCCCTTTTACCTCAGCCAAGACTTACAAATTTTAGGGTTTGAGAAACACAAATCTCTTGATTTTGATTACGAATCAAAGATCAAAACACCCTAGATTCAATTCCATATTAGCCATAGATTGTTGAAAAGAGTTTCAACAATCGAGGATCATCTAGCAATCCAACAAGATTCGATCTTGGTTCATTCGCGTGTGGATTACCAATAGAGGGTGATTGTTTTATCACCTAAAGCTTGAAGGCCTATCATTGTTGATTCATCACAAGGAAGAACAAGGAAGAAGATCATAGTTTCGTCCATGACTCAAGGTGAATCACAATTCGTGTATGAAAGACAAACTCGCAACAAATGTTAGTAAATCTATATTCATAGTTTTAATCTATTCATATTAGACGGATTTATGGCTAGGGTTTTATGATTTATTCCAAGTCTTCCACTGTGCTTGTAACCCCAAAACCCAACAGTGGTATAAGAGCCAGGTTTAATCATGATTATGTTAAATTGGCATGTTAGATATAATTGGATTATATGCTTTAACATGCTATATGATATAGATTGATGATTTAATGTTTATTGTTTTGTGAAACAATTATATGCAATATAACATGATTATGATTAATAGTTGATTGATATGATTAATCTTCTACATGGGTTATTGATCTCTTTAATTTGATTAATTAGATTAATAAATTCTCAAAATGAAACAAATTGCTTGTTTAGGATTTAATGTTCATATTTAATTTAATTAACATGATTATTTGAATCCTTAAATTTTTAGAATCGAATAATTATGTAATTAATAATTGTTATTTGTTAAATGATTATTTGTATGATCCTAAAGTAGGATATTATGTGAAATCCCATGTTTGTGATTAAGTACACATAAGTTTCATATACAACCATACAATGTTTGTTGCTATATGGAAAAACCTTCTTAAATGTTTAAGTTTTATGCCACCTCTCGATTAGAATACTTGTGAAATATTAGGATATTTTGATGTAGTTTCGACTCAGTTGGGTGCATCATTATATCTTAATATAGATCAAGATGAGATAACGGTTGATGTAGTTTCAACTCAGTTGGGTGCATCTTTCTATGTGTCTCATACGTTTGAAAAAGGTTAAACTTAATTGGTGCTTTCAAAAGAGTTTTGACCCAAGGCATAGATGAGACTAAAACATGTGTTGACATAAGATGTCTAGAATCTCATAAAAGATCTAAGAGTCATATATGATATGATTGATAAGTGTTATCTACCTAAATAGCTTGATTTCGGGCATTGACTCAGTTAAATCAAAATTAAGTGAAATATGGATCTTAGCCCATTATAATTATATGATACATGCTTATATTTGAAGGTGTATAATTTAGTGGGAGTATTTATGAAATACATTATTTGTCTCTTAGATGGTAAATGAATTGATACTTATATGTGCTCATATTATTTGTATATCTTATTGTAGAAATGGCATCTCACAATAATCAACCATTGTCGCTACGATCCGTCCTTGAGAAGGACAAGTTTGAAGAGAATGGTACAAACTATTCTGATTGGATCAGAAGCTTAAGAATTGTTCTTAGGCAAGAGAAGAAATTGTACGTTCTTGACGAACCTATTCCCGCAGAACCCCCTACCAATACTGCAAGGGCAGATAAGGAGCAACATAAGAAACATGTTGATGATTCTAATGATGTTGCTTGCCTTATGCTTGCCACCATGTGTAAGGCTCTTCAGAAGGACCTTGAACAAATGGAAGCTGCTTTTTACCTAGCTCAGCGCTTAAAGGAAATGTTCCAAGTGCAAGCTAAGCAAGAGAGGTAATGTGGTGAAGGCTCTTAATGTATGTAAGATGCAAGAAAGGCAGTCGGTGGGTCCTCATATCCTTAAGATGAAAGGATATATTGAGCTCCTTGATAGGCTTGGGTATCCTATGAGTTTGGAACTCACAACAGATACGATATTGAATTTATTGCCTGAAAGTTATGGTCATTTCATTATGAACTATAACATGAGTGGAATGGAGAAAAATCTGTCAGAATTGCCTGCGATGCTTAAGACTGCAGAGAAACATGTCAAGAAGCCTGCTACCACAAATGTGTTAATGGTTAACAAAGGAAAAGGGTTCAAAAGGGAAGGCAAAGAAGGTAAAGTAAAGGTTGCTAAACCTGAGGCAAAAGTTGCCATTGGCGAAGAGGCTAAACCCAAAGTGTCTCAAAAGGATGCAATTTGCTACCATTGCCAAGAGGTTGGTCATTGGAAGCGAAGCTTCAAGGCTTATAAGGAAGGCCTAAAAGCGAAGAAGGGCAATACGATTGCTACTGATTCAGGTATCTATATGATAAATATTTTCCTTTATACTTCTTGTTCTTGGGTATTGGATACCGGATGTGGATCTCACATTTGTTTAAATGTGCAGGGAATAAAGAATAGAAAGCTACTCAAAGAGGGTAAAGTGGACCTACGAGTGGGAAATGGAGCAAGAGTTGCTGCATTAGCAGTATGAACTTATGAAGTTACTTTACGTAGTGGACTAGTACTTGTTTTGAACAATTGTTATTACGTTCCGGATTTGAGCAGGAATATTATTTTTGTTTCTTGTTTGGATAATGAAGGATATAGGTTTCTTATTGAGAATAAGAAGTTTTCTATTTATTTAAATGATATGCTTTATTGTATTGCAAATTCATTTAATGGCCTTTATATCCTTGATGTTGAGAAACAAAATGATGTTAAAGATATCTATAATGTAAATAAGAAATCTAAACCGAATGATGTGAACAACACATACATGTGGCATTGCCGTCTTGGTCATAAAATGAGAAACATATATCTAAACTCCATAAAGATGGACTTTTTGACTCACATGATTATGAATCATATGAGGTATGCAAATCTTGTTTATTGGGTAAAATGACCAAACCACCCTACACTAAGAGTAGTGAAAAGGCTAGTGACTTATTGGCCCTAGTACATACAGATGTATGTGGACCATTAAGTAGCATTGCTAGGGTAGGATTTCGGTATTTCATTACATTCATTGATGACTTATCTAGATATGGCTATGTCTATCTGATGAAGTCCAAAAGTGAATTGTTTGAGATATTTAGAATATTTCAAAATTAAGTACAAAATTAACTTGGCAAAACTATTAAAGTACTTCGATCTGATCAAGGTGGTAAAAATTTAAGCCAAGAGTTTGACAATTATCTCAAAAAATGTGGAATAGTTTCAGAGTTGACTTCACCCGAAACACCACAATGGAATGGTATATCTGAGAGGAGGAATAGAACCTTGTTGGACATGGTTCGTTCGATGATGAGTCAAGTTGACCTTCCTATTTCCTTTTGGGGACATGCATTAGAGACTGCTACGTTCACACTAAACAGAGTCCCTAATAAATCGGCTTCTAAGACCTCACATGAGATGTGGCATGGAAGAAAACTAAATTTGTCTTTCATGAAGATTTAGGGTTGCGAAGCTTATGTGGAGAGACTTGTCTCCGATAATTTAGCACCCAAATCTGACAAAGTTATTTTCATTGGTTATCCTAAGGAAACTAAAGGATATTACTTTTACAACCGCAATGAGAACAAAGTGTTTGTTGCTCAATATGGTACTTTTCTTGAAAAACAGTTTCTCAATAAAGGATCTAGTGGGAGTAAAATTAATCTTGAAGAAGTTCAAGAGCCCAAAGATAATATGGAACCAAGAGTAGAGATGGAACCAAGTTCACAAGGAGTTGTGAAACCGGTTCAAGATGCCCAAGTCCATCGTAGATCAGATAGGTTACGATTCGAACCCGAGAGATATGATTTCTCGTATCGAAAAGTAATGAAGTGGAAGTCATTGAGAATGACGAACCAACTTCCTATCAAGAGGCGATGTCCACTCCTGATTAAGATAAATGGCTAGGAGCCATGGAATTGGAATTACAATCCATGCATGATAATCAAGTTTGGAACTTGATTGATCGACCTGAAGGTGTAAAAACCTTAGGGTGCAAGTGGGTCTTCAAGAAGAAGACTGACATGGATGGGAATGTGCATACTTACAAGGCTAGGCTTGTAGCAAAGGGATATAGGCAAATTCATGGTATTGACTATGATGAAAGCTTTTCGCCAGTTGCAATGCTTAAGTTTGTTAGAATTATAAAATTGCCATAGCCGCATATTACGACTATGAGATATGGCAAATGGATGTCAAAACAGCTTTCCTAAATGGGAAGCTACTTGAGGATGTGTACATGACACATCATGAAGGGTTTATCGATCTAAGAAATTCTAATAAAGTATGTAAGTTGCAAAGATCCATATATGGGTTGAAGCAAGCTTCTAGGAGTTGAAATCTTCATTTTGATGAATCTATCAAAGTGTTTGGCTTCATCAAGAACGAAGATGAACCATGTGTATACATGAAGTTCAGTGGGAGCGTAGTACTATTTCTAATAATGTATGTCGATGATATCTTACTTCAGACTGTCAAGTCTTGGTTAGGGAAGTGTTTCTCAATGAAAGATATGAGTGAAGTCGCCTACATCCTTGGTATCAAGATCTATAGAGATAGATCTAAAAGGATGATTGATTTGAGTCAAAGTACTTACATTGCAAAGTTCTTAGAAGATTCAAGATGTAAAATTCTAAGAGAGGAAACTTGCCAATGGGTCATGGCATTACTCTTAGCAAGACTCAGTGTCCTAAAACAACTAGTGAGCGAAAGAGAATGAATGAGATTCCATATGCTTCGGCAATTGGCTCTATCATGTACGACAAGATTTGTACTAGACCTGATGTCTCGTATGCTCTAAGCATGACGAGCAAATACCAATCTGATCCTGGTGAAAACCATTGGATGGCAATTAAGACGATCCTTAAGTACTTGAGAAGGACTAAGGATGCGTTCTTGGTCTTTGGAGGGATAGAAGATGATCTTGTTGTAAAGGGTTACATAGATGCAAGCTTCCAAACTGACAAAGATGATTTTAGATCACAATCGGGGTTTGTGTTTATGCTTAACGGACGTGCGATTTGTTGGAAGAGTCCAAGCAGAGTACCATAGTCGATTCTACAACTGAGGCCGAATATATAGCGGCATCCGATGCAGCTAAAGAGGCAGTTTGGATCAAGAAATTCATTAGTGATTTGGAAGTCATTCAAAGTATCACTAATCATGTGGAACTTTATTGTGACAACAATGGTGCCATTGCCCAAGCAAAGGAACCAAGGTCACATCAACGATCCAAACACATACTTAGACATTTCCACCTCATTCGAGAATTCATAGAAAGAGGAGACATTAAGATATACAAAGTATCAACCGACGATAACATAGGGATATTTATAAAGTATAAATAGCCCCTTTTACCTCAGCCAAGTCATACGAATTTTAGGGTTTGAGAAACACAAATCTATTGATTTTGATTATGAATCAAAGATCAAAACATCCTAGATTCAATTCCATATTAGCCATAGATTGTTGAAAAGAGTTTCAACAATCGAGGATCATCTAGCAATCCAACAAGATTCGATCTTGGTTCGTTCGCGTGAGGATTACCAATAGAGGGTGACTATTTTATCACCTAAATCTTGAAGGCCTAGCACTGTTGATTCATCACAAGGAAGAACAAGGAAGAAGATCAAAGTTTCATCCACGACTCAAGGTGAATCATGATTCGTGTACGAAAGACAAACTCGCAACAAATGTTAGTAAATCTATATTCATAGTTTTAATCTATTCATATTAGACGGATTTATAGCTAGGGTTTTGTGATTTATTCCAAGTCTTCCGCTGCTCTTGTAACCCCAAAACCCAATACTGCTGAACCGCATGTTGAGACTGAGGTTCAGGGGGAGACTCCAAAGAAGCAGTTGAAGATGGCCTGTAGAAAATCTTCCACCAAGGGCAAACCAAGAAAAACTATTGAAGATGTTAGCAAGGGAGTGAGAAGGTTTAATTACATCACCAAGAGGTTGGCCAAGAATTTTGGAAAATTTGATGAGCTTGGCAGCCTCATAAATCCAATGGCTGGGGAGACAGACTCCTACTTCAACAAAAAGTCCTCCTCATCCTCCTCTTCAGACATTGACCTCAATGATCTAAACCTCCCCTTGCAAGATTACCAAACCCCTCTACCTCGTGGCTAGAAAGGTTGGTCCCCCCAACCTTCAGCTGGGCCAGCCATTTCCACATTAACTAGCAGAGGCCCTAGTGAACCCACCTAAAAAACCTCACAATACAAATCACATTAGAACCATGATGGAGGATTGGACAGAGGATACAATATTCTTTGCCGAACCTTCTCCAAATTCCCATATTCAATTATCTCCTCCTCCATTAACCTTAGGGAACCCTCACCTCAAACCCCTCCACCTTTACCTTAACCCCAACCTCAACCTCAAACTTTACTTCCACATACAACCACCTCATCCACCTCACCTTCAAAATCCCAACCCCAACAAACTGCGGTTCACTCCTCACTCCTCACCCCCACCACAAACTGCAGTCCCCTCAACTTCCACAATTCCTCCCCCCACTCAAATCGCACCTCAAAATTTACCAACTCAAACCGCACCTCAAACTTTACCCATCCAAACCTCACTGCAAACTATTCCAACTCAAACACTTCCCATTCCAACCCCTCCTACCCAACCTCAACCCCATTCTATTCCTATCACCCACATATTTCAGAACCTCAATGCCCAATTCTCACAAACAGCACCACCTACCCAAACCGCACCCATAACACAAACCTTACCCCTAATTTCAAATGCACCCCAAACCTACCATACTCAACCTCCACCTTTATTCTCAAACATTCCTTCCTCCTCAATCTCTCCATCTGATTACTCCCTACTCCTTACTACACTCCATGTCATTCAGGTCCAGCTTCATGTTAGTGTTATGCCCTAGGCCTATGGTTGATAGACTTATGTGTTATCATTATTTATTATTATATGAAATGTTTATTATTTGATTATTATATGTTTTGCATATTTATTTGTAATAATCTCCGTCCCCAATTATTAAGTGAATAATTAGTATAAATGTTAATGGATAATCATATGATGATTATATGCATGGAGATGCACACTAAATTTATGGGTACTTGTTAGAGAACAAGTGACTGGACTTAACCCGTTTGAGATTTATGTCATGGTCAAAAGTCATAATTAAATCTCATATGGTCACTTCATTTAGTCCCTAGACCTGAGATTATCATGACCTTACATATGATGAAAGTTATGTTTAATTTTAGTCAAACGATATCTTAACACGATATCTATAAAGGCTAACTTTGGCATGATCAGATTCATGATGGGAAGGATGATAAGTCAAGATGGAATTTGTCCCTCGAAAGAGAGATGTTTTGCTTGGGCCCCTCGATGAGTGATAATGATGAAAGTGTATGGCCATATCCCAATACGATTGGATTATAATTATACTCAAGATTGAGAAAGCATTGAACAAGTAAAAGTTGACGTGGACCATGACTTGTGTTCAATATAACATCGTGAGACAAAGGGAGAAATGAAAATGTACCGTTGGAAACGTGAACTCTTACGCTATATTATTTGGGTAGACATAATGGCTTGCTAGAGTCTGCTTATGTTTTATGAGGTTTGATATGATCGAGCTCATTGCCAACAAAATATAATCCTATTGGGTCACACACAACTAGAATGAATTGGTTAAACAAAAGGAAGAAAATTGAGAAGTCCTGATGTGGCTTAAGGCATCGCGCGACAGAACATGTCCATAGGGCTCGTCTGGTCGTGCGACACTTCATGCCACAAAGGCGGTTTATAGACAGTTTCCTAATTTGATTAGGAAACTTATACCAATACTATTGTAGTATAAATATAAGGTCTGTGAAACCTTAATAGTCGAGCCGAATTTCTGAAAAGAAAATCACAACAAAAGGTTCTCAATATTCTTCAAAGGTTTATGATCTAGCAATCATCAAGAATCGTTCTTGGTTTATTCAAAGGTGTGGATACTATTAGAGGGTCTTCGCTCGTACGACGATCAAGGCCTAGAGTTTGAAGTTTGTGATTCAATATCACATCAATACATTGTTCGATAGCTCAAGAACGGAAAGCAAGGTTGGTTAATTCTATCTCATAGGAATTCAATTTAATCATATAGAACGGATCTTAGGGCTCTTGGGTTTTGTATTATTAGATGCTTTATTCCGCTGCGCATGGACCCATAAAACCCAACAGTGGTATTAGAGCCCCATTCGTAGGGTTAAGTTTGAATTAACATGCTAGAAAATTGATATATATATTGTTTATATGTTCATTGCATGTTTTGTATGCGGTAGAATCTTATTGTTTTTTGAAACAATATGCCTAAATCATGTTCTATTCATATTGAATTAAATTTGTTAAAAGTTGTTTATATGATTTAATTGCTCTGTGATTAAGAATTGATTGAAACTGGAAATCTGCAAACTGGCATCTTTTGTCACGCGACAGAAGTGGCTTATGTCACGCGACAGAGTTGGCCATGGGTTGTCTGATGGCTTCGATGGATCGCGCGACAGATCAGGACTCTTGGAAGTCTATGTCACGCGACAAAACTTGCCCAATCTGGGCAGAATCAGTTTGTTGCGATGCATGAATTATGTGTTCTTACGTGTTAAGAATTTTGTTAGATGTTTAGTTGAAACATTGTATTGTAATTTCCTGAATGTTTAGATTGAAACATTAAAATTTTGGTTTTCTGATTGTTTATGAGAAACAAGTCATTTTACGCAAAATTTAAAAGGAAAACTAATTGTTTATATTAAGTATTGATTATGTTGCAAATCAGAGCTGATTTCTGATTGTGCATGTCTAGGAGAGTTCTGTCGAAGGAGAGATTTGGTACTTAAGTAGTCCTTGTGGCTCACCTATCTTCCTGGGAACTTACCTGGTGCACGATTATGATTATCTTTGCTGATATGCTTATAATCTACTTTAAAGAACCTGTATTTAACTTTTAAGTTCTTTATGTCAATTCATGATTAAAACACTTGAGACCATTCAGATAGTTTTGAGTGGGCTTGCCATAGCAAGCTACTTTGATTCTATTCATTTGCAAGCAAGATGAGGAAATGGTGGTTCCTATACGTTTAAAATGAATGAACTTAATTGGGTTATCAAAATGGTTTTGGACCCAAGGCATAAGATGAGATTAAAATATGCTTAGACATATGATGTCTTGAATAAATCTCATAAAAGATCTAAGAGTCATATATGTGATATGATTGATGTTTCTACCTAATAAATTTAGTTTTGAGCGGTTTTCCATAGCAAACTTGAAATTAAATTAAAGTTGGATCTTAGCCCATTAAATGTATATTATGCTTATTTGCATTGGAAGGTGTATAATTTACTGGGAGCATTTATTTTGATGTAAATGCATTATACTTCTCATATAATATGTTTGCTCATATGTGTTCATATTTTATGTATATCTTTTTGTAGAATAAATGGCATCAAACAATAATCATCTGTCACTGCGATCTGTCCTTGAGAAGGAAAAGTTGGAAGAGAATGGTACAAACTATATGGATTGGATCCGTAACGAAAGAATTGTTCTCAGGCAAGAGGAAAAGTTGTACGTTCTCGAGGAACCTATTCCACTTGAACCTGCTGCCAATGCTACTATGGCAGTGAAGGATCAATATCTGAAGCATAAGTGTGATGCTACTGATGTTGGTTGCCTCATGATCTTCGCCATGTGCAAGAGCCTTCAAAAGGATCTTGAGCACTTGGGGACAGTTGATCTAAACAATCGACTGATGGAAATGTTCCAAGTTCAAGCAAGGCAAGAAAGGTATAACACAGTTAAGGCCCTAACCTCATACAAGATAAGTGAAGGACAAGCTGTTGGTCCCTATGCTCTAAAGATGAAGGGCCACATCGAGCATCTTGAGAGGCTTGGTTTTCCAATTAGCCAAGAGTTGGCTACTGACATGATATTGAATTCATTGCCCGAAGGTTTTAGTAATTTCATAATGAACTATAACATGGGGGGCATGAATAAGAACCTTTCCGAGTTAGTTCAAATGTTGAACACTGCGGAAACCAATATTGTCAAGAAGAAAACCGATCAAGTGTTGATGGTTAACAAGGGGAAAGTTTTTAAGGGTAAAGAAAAGGCAAAAGTTGCTAATCCTAAGGCAAAAGTTGCCAAACCCAAAGAGGGTGCCAAACCCAAAGAGGCTAAGCCCAAGTACCAAGAGGACACAGTCTGCTTCCATTGCAATGAGATTGGACATTGGAGGAGAAACTGCTTAAAATACAAGGAAGCACTGAAGAAGAGCAAAGGAGTTGCTTCGACTTCAGGTATCTTTGTTATAGATATATTCCTATCTACTTCTAGTTCTTGGGTATTGGATACAGGATGTGGATCTCACATTTGTCTAAATGTGCAGGGTCTAAAGAACAGGAGGATACTTGAAGATGGTGAAGTGGACCTACGTGTGGGGAGTGGAGCAAGAGTTGCTGCATTAGCCGTAGGAACTTATGAAGTTACTTTACTGTTGTGGGTATTTTTCAGCATGGTGACATCTTCAGTTGCTCCTGCATGTCAAGATGTTATTCCACTGTAAGTATTATTTAATATTTGCTTATTTGTTTTTTATAATATCTTAATTATAATTTTACAGTAAATAAGAGAGATAAACACGGGATATTTCCAAGCACGTTTAAACTCTCTTCAACGGCAAAAAGACTTGGTCTTGTGGACGTTGGGAAGATAAGCTTGGATGCCGAGATTGTAGGAACTACTTCTTACCCGTTCTTAGTTGTTCTTATTTAAGGGGAGATGGAGACGGAAAAATACACGTTCCTTTACACACACTACACACACACATCATTTGCAATCCTCTCCATCATCTTCCGAAGTTGTAACCTCGATTATCATAGTGAAACTTTTAAGGTTGGAGACCTAACTCCCGAGGTTTTTTCCAAAGAGGTTATTATCTCTAAGGTTTTCCTCGTTAACAAATCTTGGTGTCATTTTTACTTTCATGTCTTTGATCCATTTAATCGAATTCCATAGTCTCCTCCTTATTATTTAATCCATACACTTGTCTAAGTTAAGATTCTACATTATTGTTTTTTCTACCAAAACAATTTGGCACCCACCGAGGGGCCGCGTGGTTTATTGGTTATTTGGATCATTTCCTAAGCGAATTCGTCATGTCTGCACCTCCCAAGGGTACCGCCGTCACTTCAACATCAGAAGGTAGAACGCTTATTGCCGCCACCTCCTCAGACGGGACCTTAGCAAACTCAACCTACAAAGACTCCACAAAAGGAAGCGACCTCTTCCAATGTAGATGCTGACATCCGGAGTATCCTGACCAGGTTGAATCAGAGGTTGGATAAACAAGATAGCAATTCCAAGGTGTTGGCCAATTCCATGATCAAGATGCAGAGGGATCAACATCTCATCGCTTCATGACTTGAAAACATCTCACCATTGCGTGCAAGGAACCTCAACTTCGACAACACCGAAGGATCTACGCTTCAGAGTGAATTTATCTCAATGGGTAGTCTGCCTCAAACTCATCAGCCGACATCCTTAATGATGTCGACGTCTTTACCCAGGGACACCCTAATGATGCCACCTTTAGCAGGATTCACCCCGTTCATCCCATTCATTGACAACACCACTGTCACAACTACCTCGGACAACTCTGGTTTGCTAAATAATCTTTTCAATAATAATAATTTCAATCATATTCCTATGGCTGACCCTTTTGCAGGAAACCCACTAGCCAAACAGATGCAGGATCTCAGGGAGATAATAATGAACGTGCCAGGCATAACTCCTCCAATCCAACCAGTAACTCAGAACTGTTACAATCAATCCTGGTTTGTTCCAGCAATTGCGAATGTCGACATCCCAAAGCGTTTCAGTGTTCCATCCATGAAGTTGTATGACGGCAGCACAGATCCAGAGGAGCATGTTGCCCACTATCAAGAAAAGATGGACATAGTTCATATTCCGCTTCAATTCAGGGAGGCTTGCTTGTGCAGAGGATTTGGATCGACCTTGGTTGGAACAGCTCTCAAATGGCTGATTAGGCAACCCATAGGTTCAATTGGTTCATATGCCCAACTTATCAACATGTTCTATAATCAGTTCTCATGTAGTCGACAATTCGAGAAGCTGACAAGTGACCTCTACAATGTGACCCAGTAGCCTAATGAGACTCTGAAAGAATATGTCCACCGGTTCAATAAAGAAGTGCTAGAAATCCCCAATCTTGACATGTCAACAGCCACAGAAGCATTCAAAATGGGGCTGAAGAAGGATTCACAGTATTATCAAGATTTGGTGATGACTCCTTGTAAGCGGTTAGAATAAGTCAGGAGCAGGGCCCTAAGATTCATAAGATTAGAGGAAGATGAGCTGTGAAGATCGAAGTCCTCATCCAAGTTGTCAACATATGACAACCCTGACAGGAAGACTGAATCATCCCGTCGCAGGAACAACCGTTCCAATCCTTATCCGAGAATTGATAACAGCAAAATTAACTCAATAGAGGGTGAGGATGAAGACAGTGATAATGTGCCTAACATTTCTGATTATTATTTTTCTGTTGACATTTCAGGTGTACTCTGTGCAATGGGCAACCTGGGAGATAAAGCCAGATGGCCAAAAAAGACAGATAAGACCACGGGATGGCGTGATAAGTCAAAATGGTGTGCTTACCATGAAGACTTTGGGCATGTTACTGAAGATTGCATCGCATTGAGAAAGGAGATCAGTTACTTGCTCTCAAAGGGACATCTCAAGGAGTTGCTGGGATCCAGAAAGAAGAAGGCAGAACGTGCAGAAGCTCAAGCTCCACATGAAGTAGAAAGACCAGTCTCTCCTCCAGCATCACTGAAGGTGATCAATTTCATTAGTGGAGGGTCAGAAATTTGTGGTACTTCCTATTCTGCCGCGAAGCAACATGCAAAGGAGTCGAAGGTGGATAAGCCGGAAAGACAACCCAAGATGTTGACACCTTGCCACGATCCCATCACCTTTGATGAGAGTGATCGAGATAATTTGCTGGAACCCCATCATGATGGCCTAGTAATTTCTTTACAGATTGCCAATTGTACCATCAGGCGTATCCTGGTTGATGGGGGCAGCTCTGTCAATCTTATTATGTTGAGCACCCTCAAGGAGATAAAATCCCAGAGTCGGAGATTGTCAAGAAGTCCTCAGTATTGGTAGGCTTCAGTAGCGAAGTCAAAGAAACAGTGGGGGAAATAAAGCTTCCAATCTACTCAAAAGACCTCAACACCATGGAGCGGTTCTGTGTAATTGATTGTGCAACATCCTACAATGTCATCCTTGGAAGACCGTGGATTCATGGGATGAAGGCTGTACCATCCACTTACCATCAATGTGTGAAGTTCCCAACACCCTGGGGTGTCGCTAAAATATACAGTGATCAGCAGGTGTCCAAGGAGTGTTATAAGACTTCAATGAAGGCGTCGACATCTCCCAAACAAGCATAGCAATTACTGAGGAAAGTACATGAAGTCCTGGAAGCTAGGGAGAACTATGTGAAAGAAGTATTACTAGATCCTTCCAATCCAGACATCAAGGTACTTATTGGCAGCGACATCCCACCAAATATTGAAGAAAATCTTGTGGACCTGTTAAAGAGCAGAACAAAGAGCTTTGCTTGGAAACATGATGACATGACCGACATCAGCAAAGATGTCATCACCCACAAACTCAACATTGATCCTAGTTTCAAGCCAGTACACCAGAAGCGTAGGAAGTTTATAGAAACGAGGAACCAGATAATCAAGGAAGAAGTGGAGCATTTACTCAAATCCAACATGATCTGAGAGGTAGATTATCCAAGATGGTTAGCGAACGTGGTTGTGGTTGAGAAGAAGAATGGGAAATGGCGAGTTTGTGTTGACTTTACCGACTTGAACAAAGCTTGCCCCAAAGATCCTTTTCCATTGCCTCACATAGATTCATTGGTTGATGCCACTTCTAGACACGAGCTCCTCACTTTTATGGATGCATCCTCAGGATTCCAACAAATCCAGATGGAGCCATCTGATCAAGAGGACACCGCCTTCATAACGCCCACAGGCATCTATTGTTATATTTCTATGCCTTTTGGACTAAAAAATGCAGGTGCAACATATCAGAGACTTGTCAACAAAATGTTCAAAAACCAGATTGGGGACACAATGGAGGTATATATCGACGACATGGTAGTAAAATCAAAGAAAGCTGGAGATCACATAAATCACCTATCTCAAGCCTTCGACATCTTGGATTGTTTCAATATGAAACTTAATCCAGCAAAGTGCAATTTTGGTATGAAGGAAGGAAAGTTTTTAGGTTATATGGTAACTAAAAGAGGGATTGAAGCCACCCCAAAATAGATCCATGCCATTATCAACCTGTCGTCACCTCAATCTGTCAAAGACGTCCAAAGATTGACAGGGAAGATTGCTACACTCACAAGATTCATTTCAAAGTCTTCTGACCGATGCAAACCTTTCTATGACATCCTAAGGAAAAACAAGAAGTTCCAGTGGGAAGACCATTCAAAAGTTACCTGTCGACACCTCCATTATTGGCCAAACCTTAGGAGGGCGAACACCTTTACATCTACCTAGCATTAACAGAGAGTGCTGTAAGTGCAGTCTTAGTGACTGAACGAGATGGTAGTCAGCAACCCATCTACTATATAAGTAAGACACTTTTAGATGCGGAGACCAGGTACTCACATTTACAGAAGTTAATTTTAGCTTTGATAACTGCTTCTATTAAATTAAGACACTATTTTGAAACACATACTATACTAACTATCCTATTAAGAATGTTATGAGAAAACCAGAGATGTCAGGTCGAATGGCTAAATGGTCCGTACAATTGAGCACTTATGATATCTAATATGAACCCAGAACATCAATAAAATCTCAAGCTCTAGCTGATTTTGTGGCTGACTTTAGTCCAACCATGCAACAAGAAGTGGAGTTGGAAGTTCAGCAACTTCAAGATGATGACATCCTGAAAATATGGACGCTCTACACAGATGGTGCTTCCAACATGAGGGGTACAGGTCTTGGAGTTGTACGAAAATCGCCACAAGGGGACATAATACCACAATCCATCGCTGCGGTTTTAAGGCCACTAATAATGAAGCGTAATATGAGGCATTAATTGCGTGTTTAGCAGTTGGCCCAGGACCTAGATGTCAAGCACATCCGGTGTTTATGGATTCTTTGCTAATTGTTAACCATTACAACGGATCCTACATAGCAAAAAATGCAAAGATGACGACATATTTGGAAATTGTTAAAATTCGGGCAATACTAAATTCAAAACATTTACTTTGGAGCGAGATTCCACGTGAGGAAAATTCTCGCGTATGCTCTGGAAAACATAGGTTCAAATTCTCTTCAAAAGCATTTCATAGACGAGTATCCCAATTGTGCATGTTGACATCCCAAGAATTGATCGTCTTGAGTCTGTTTGTTCTAGATATCAACATCTCGCCCTCCAAGAAGTAACTCCTCGGACAGATCCTATTATCAAGTATCTCTTACATGATACGATCCCAGCCGAGGAGAAAAATGCTAGAGCCTTCAGGGTAAGATTATCTAAATATATACTCATTGATAACATTTTGCTTAGAAATCTGCTGCAGGTCACTACTTAAGACGTCTAGAAGCAGATCGAGCCCACCAGGTTCTAAAGGAGCTGCATGAAGGGCAGTGTGGAAATCATACTGGGGGCAGAAGTCTGTATACCAAGGCTCTAAGAATGGGATATTTTTAGCCCACAATGCGAAGGGCAGTGTCCCAAGTTTTGCAAACCAGTGTTGCCACTGGTGTTGCCACAAGTGTTACCATTTGGATTTGGCAACACTGAGATAGTTACTGTATTTTTCACAAATAAAAATGTGGAAATTAATGTTTAAATAACAGTAGTTAGTCTGCTTAAAATGAGCTGGAAAAGATCAACAGAAACTGCCCAGGCGTGATTCACGAAAGAAGAGGAGAAAATTAACAAATAAACATGTGTTTATTTGTTTAATTAATGACCAAGCAAAAAGATATTTTATTCATCTATTCAGGGGGAGAACAAGTCAGAGTACAAGGCATCCAGAGCTGAGAGCTACAAGTAAGAGAAGCAAGAGAAGACCTAGTCTCCTACAAATGAGGCGAGTGAGCTAATTTGGAGGAAACAAACTCAAGGCTGTTGCTAATCATTTTGAGTAGGCTCCAAGACTTTGTGGCCTATAAATAGTGCAGTGGATCTTCATTGAAGATCATCCAATTCAGAAAACGCAAATCTGCACAAGAAGTAGAATTCTGCTTTCAAGTGTTGCCATTCAAGTGTCGGCAACACTCAATCCGACACTCAAGAATTTCATATAGATTTTTATATTTTTGTGAGGTTTTGAGTGTTCATTTTCAGAGAGAATTCGTGTATATGTTGTTCCTTATATCAGGGATCTTTTATCATTAAGGAACTTCTTCGACTTTGTATTTAATTCATATTATTAATAGAAAGGCCTTGCCCTCATGGCACCCATCAAGTTATATATTTGTATAACTTGATAAAAATTATATTCTTGTGTATTGCTTTAATTCTTCCGCTGCAATTTATATTTATTTCTATTGATTTGTGTTTTTCTAGAATTGGTGTATGTGTTGTTGTTAGTGTTGCCTACACTAAAGACAACACTCGTGAGTTTCGTCTCACCTTGTGAGTTTTGCCTCACTTGTTCTAAGCCATAGACAATTTCAGCCATTATAGACTATTTTTCTAAATGGGTAGAAGCTGAGGCATACGTACAAGTCCGTGACAGAGAAGTTATCTCTTTCATCAAAAGAAATATATTCAGCAGATTTGGGATACCTTCAGAGATAATTTGTGATAACGGCTCCCAGTTCATTAGTAGGAAAAGCCAAGATTTCTTGAAGAGTTGGGGAGTCAAGATGGTGATATCTTCACCTGTTCACCCTCAAGCCAATGGGCAGAAGAGTTACCAATGGTTTTATGGGCTGACAGGACGTCATCTAAGAACGCTACTGGTCAGACCCCCTATTCACTGGTGTTTGGAACAGAATCAGTCATTCCAGCAGAAGTTCTTGTACCTACAGTCAGGTACAGCTTGATGACATCTGAGCATAATAAGGATATCTTGACACATGACTTGGATACTGTAGACGAGCTAAGATACATGGCCAAAATTTGGATGGCAGCATATCAGCAAAGGGTAGCCAGGTCTTACAACAAGAATGTAAGGGTTAGAAGGTTTCAAGTAGGAGACTTAGTCCTACGAAAGGCATTCCAAAATACAAAGGAACTCAATGCAGGCAAGCTCGCCCCAAAGTGGGAAGGACCCTACCTAATTGATGCACAGGCCAGGAAAGGAGCGTACCGTCTGTCAACCTTGGATGGCCAAATGATCCCACGGAGTTGGAATGCCATTCACCTTAAAAGGTATTACATCTAGACAATGCCTCCCTTAAACTCACCTCATCCCAGGTATGGATAATCCTTTATTTATTATGTGACCTTTCATTTCCCTATTTTCTGTTTTTCCATTTTACAGCAAATTAAGATGTCACTAACATAATTTGTGGAGGGGCGTCAACATAGTTGGCGTCCATCTCTAACATGTCTCTGTGTTGCGAGATGTTGACATACGGGAATGGGGACATGTCGAAAGTACTCAAAGTCAAAAGGACAACGAATTCTCCTCCGTCAGTGACTGGACATCTCTTCTCAAGTAAAGGTACACAATCCCTTCTAAGGTTTAAAGAGTTAATTACCTCTTTCTTAAGATATTAGGTTACCACACCTTCGCCTGGAGCGCAAGTTATCTCTTTAATTGAGGTATGGGGTGGGCCTATATGCGTAAACTCATATAGCTTACCCATTCCCACTCAGTTAAATGATTGATCTTATGTTTTATTCTTGTAGTTATGACATGTACGTGTCATCTTAAGTATCTGCTGTTTTGACATACTATCATGTCACCTTACGAACATAACATGTGACCATCCAAAGAAATATCATCAAAAATGGAACAAGCCTTGACATGCTTGAAAATTACCAAACCATAATTTTTCTAAAGCTACCATAAGAACATCCCTAAAAGTTAAGACAATAATCCAACATCCAAACTGCTAAAGCTAAAACGCAAAAGTGTTGGACCAACCCAACACATAAAAGAAATTGTCTTCGGTCCTTATGGACCTATTACATAACCAATAAAATTAAAATTGTCTTTGGGATTCCAGCCCAGTAATACCAGCAAAAAACAAAACAAACTTGTTTTACCTTTTTCAGATAGCATCCGCCTCAGATGTTGCTTTAGGAGTAACCTCTCCAACCTTTGCTGCTTCCTTCACGATTGCTTCATGTGGACTTGATGACACCTCGCCCTCATCCACTGACTCTCCTGTCAGTTTGGTTAAATGAGCATATTCCCTATTGATATCCCAATTCTGGGCTTTTCCATCCTGGAACTCCTTAATCATTTGATCCTACACTTTAAAACAGTTTTTGCAGTGGCTAATTTGCAAGAATCTTTTACTGCAGCAACCTCCTTAAGATGATCTCCATCACTTTTTGCCAAACTATCCAATAAATCCTTCACAGACTTCTCCTGCTCCTCCAACATCTTGACCTGTTGTTCCAAAGTTTCTTCATGTGCCTTCACCTTGTTTTCCAACACAATCTTTTCTTTCTTTGCCAATGCACCCTCTGATTTGGACTTTTTCTTAAACACCTCATGTTCCTTCGTCAAATCTTCCACATACCCCATAGCCTATGACATAAATAAGTTAGTATCAAAGGATATTATGATAACTCAAGATTGGTCAAAAATTGATTAGTAAAATCTTACCCCAGCTGCGAAACTCATACATTTCTTCTTAAATTCCACCATAGGCAGTCCATCAAATACATCAACGACTTCAATCACTTCATCTTGAATTGCCTTCCTCTTTTTGACCCGAGAGCCAATGCCAGCGCTCTCATCTAATACCGGGATCTTCTTAGGAACCAGTGGTGGTTTCATTTCTATCTTAAGAGGGGTGTCTCCAAACATGGCATCAATGTCATCCAGATCAAAGTCTGATCCTGAGACAACAGGTTTGGAAACTGCATCAACATATGAAAAATGTCAAGAAGTATAATGCATCAGATTGATGAAATAAAGTAAAGAGACAACATGCTTACCTGTAGACATAATGACAGAGGTTGATGCTTTTTGATCTTCCTGAACAACCAGAGGTGATTCCAACAGTCCCCTAGGAGATCTCTTGTCCAAGGGAAGTTTGAAGAATTCATCAATTTTTGCCAAGGTGTCTTCTGTCGGTGGGAAAAGTTCTCCCCAATCAATATTTGAAAAAAGGTAAGAGCAATTACGATTTCAGTTTGTCTCGAGAACAGAAAATCACAAAGTTAGGAATTAAAGTACCTCCCTTGTTTCACTCGCTTGGTACCTCATTCCCTCCTTCAATAGATGCCCTATCAACAAAGAAAAACCTATTTTCCATCCCTTATCACTCGAAGATGTGGTGCTCATTAGGAAATTCCTTCCTGATCTCTTCTTAAAAAGATATCTTTTTGAGCCAAAAGGTTAAAGATCATACGAATAGGCTATTTTTTGGAGACCTAGGTCTAAACCATTCTCCCTGTTTACTTTGATAATGAAGGAAAAAATTCTCCAAGCCATAGGCATCAGTTGAGGATAAGCAAGTTGAGTCTTTTGAAAAAATTTAGAAACCAACGACGGGAAAGGATAGTTAAACCCTAGAAGAAAGGGGTACTCAAGAAAACAAATCCATTTGTTGAAAACCGAATCGGTCCTAAGATTTACGAAAAAAGGGTGAAAGATAGCACCTTTAGGGAAATAGCATTGTTGTTTTAGTGACTCGATTTGAGCATCGCTAAAAATACACGTCTCCTCATCTGGTTTAGCAAGGAGATTTTCACACGAGAAATCTTCAAAATCAATTTCTATGGGAGCCTGTGGAGGTGGCGCACTCTTAGTTTTGGTTGAAGTCCACCTAGTCCTACCCATAATGGCAAACAAGCAAATACGCGAAATCAATGGAGTCAGGGAAGGGAAGAGAGAGCGGAGAATATTGAGAATATTACCTTAAAGGTGAACGCTGTAGCAGGGAGGAGCGAAACGGAAGGTTTGAGAAGCTTATTAAGGAACCATCAAAGCAGTTATTTAAATTAAAAAGAGCTCTAATTCCAAAAAACCACTTTTCCCTAAGTTTACTCCCCAACCGTCCATTACCTCCACGTATCATTATACCCGTCTAATCATGTAAGCTGGCAGTTGAGTATTTATTGAAAAAACATTTGCCTCTTCAGTTGCCAAGATAGTCAAATATTTTTGGGGACAAATTGTTGTGGGTATTTTTCAGCATGGTGACATCTTTAGTTGCTCCTGTATGTCAAGATGTTATTCCACCGTAAGTATTATTTAATATTTGCTTATTTGTTTTTTATAATATCTTTATTATAATTTTACAGATAAACACGAGATATTTCCAAGCACGTTCAAACTCTCTTCAACGGCAAAGAAGACTTGGTCTTGTGGACGTTGGGAAGATAAGCTTGGATGCCGAGATTGTAGGAACTACTTCTTACCCGTTCTTAGTTGTTCTTATTTAAGAGGAGATGGAGACGGAAAAATACACATTCCTTTACACACACTACACATACACATCATTTGTAATCCTCTCCATCATCTTCCAAAGTTGTAACCTCGATTATCATAGTGAAACTTTTAAGGTTGGAGACCTAACTCCCGGGGTTTTTTCCAAAGAGGTTATTATCTCTAAGGTTTTCCTCGTTAACAAATCTTGGTGTCATTTTTACTTTCATGTCTTTGATCCATTTAATCGAATTCCATAGTCTCCTCCTTGTTATTTAATCCATACACTTGTCTAAGTTAAGATTCTACATTATAGTTTTTTCTACCAAAACATTTACCTAGTGGACTAATACTTATTTTGAACAATTGTTATTATGTTCCAGCTTTAAGTAGGAATATTATTTCGATTTCATGTTTGGATAATGAAGGTTTTAGTTTTCTTATATGTGATAAGAAGTTTTCTATTTACAAGAGTGATATGCATTATTGTACTTCTATTTCATTCAATGGCCTTTATATCCTTGATGTTGAAAATTGTGGTAATGATGTCTATAACATTAACAAGAAATCTAAACCCAATGATGTAAACTACACTTACTTATGGCATTGTCGTCTTGGCCATATAAATGAGAAACGCATTTCTAAACTCCACAAAGATGGATTTTTAGACTCACATGATTATGAATCATATGAGACATGCGAATCTTGTTTACTTGGCAAGATGACCAAGGACCCATTTACCAAAACTGGTGATAGGGCGGGCGACTTATTAGGGCTCATACATACCGATGTGTGTGGACCTATGAGTAGCAATGCTAGGGGAGGATTTCAGTACTTCATAACATTCACTGATGATTATAGTAGATTTGGATATGTTTATCTAATGAAACATAAAAGTGAATCGTTTGAGATATTTTGAATATTTCAAAATGAGGTGCAAAATCAACTTGGCAAAACTATTAAAGTACTTCGATCCGATCGAGGTGGCGAATATTTGAGCCAAGAATTTGACAGTCATCTTAAGAGTTGTGGAATCGTTTCAGAACACTCTCCACCCGGAACACCATAATGGAATGGTGTGTCTGAAAGGAGGAATAGAACTTTGTTGGACATGGTTCGTTCTATGATGAGTCAAGTTGAGCTTCCTTTATCCTTTTGGGGACATGCACTAGAAACTGCTGCTTTCACTATAAACAGAGTTCCTACCAAATTAGTTCAAAAGACCCCATATGAGATGTGGCATGGAAGAAAATATTGATTGTCTTTCATGAAGATTTGGGGTTGCGATGCATATGTCAAGAAGTTAACTTCTGACAAGCTAGCACCTAAGTCTGATAAATGTGTTTTCGTGGGTTATCCTAAGGAAACTAAAGGATACTATTTCTACAACCGAAATGAGAACAAAGTATTTGTTGCTCGTAATGGTACCTTCTTAAAAAAGGAGTTTCTTCGCAAGGGAACCAGTGGGAGTAAAATAGATCTCGAAGAAATTCGAGAACCCAAAAACAACATTGAACCAATGGTAGAAACTGAACCAAGTTCACAAGTAGTTGTGGAACCGGTTAAAGATGCACAAATCCTTCGCCGAAGTGGTAGATCACGATCCGAACCCGAGAGATATGGATTTCTCATTACGGAAAGTGATAAAGTGGAGTTAATCGAAAATGATGAACCTACTTTCTATCAAGAAGCGATGTCCGCTCCTAATTCGGAAAAATGGCAAGAGGCCATGAAGTCCGAATTACAATCCATGGCTGATAATCAAGTTTGGAACTTGATTGATCCACCCGAAGGTGTAAAAACTATAGGGTGCAAATGGGTCTTCAAGAAAAAGACCGACATGGATAGGAAGGTGCACACCTATAAGGCTAGGCTTGTAGGTAAGGGATATAGGCAGATTCATGGTATCGACTATGATGAAACCTTTTCGCCTATAGCTATGCTTAAGTCTATTAGAATTTTAATTGCCATAGCCGCATATTATGACTATGAGATATGGCAAATGGATGTCAAGACGGCTTTCCTAAATGGAAAGTTACTTATGGATGTATACATGATACAACCTGTAGGTTTTGTCAGTCCAGAAAATTCTAACAAGGTGTGTAAGTTGCAGAGATCCATTTATGGATTGAATCAAGCTTCTAGGAGTTGGAATATGCGTTTTGATGAAGCAATCAAAGAGTTTGGATTTCGAACGAAGATGAACCTTGTGTATACAAGAAAATTAGTGGGAGCGTAGCACTATTTCTAGTGTTGTATGTCGATGATATCTTACTTATTGGAAATGACATTCATGCACTAGAGACTGTCAAGTCTTGGTTGGGAAAGTGTTTTTCAATGAAAGATATGGGCGAAGCTTCATATATCCTTGGTATCAAGATCTATAGATATAGATCTAAAAGGATGATTGGTTTAAGTCAATGTACTTACATTGACAAGGTTCTTAGAAGATTCCAAATGGAAAATTCTAAAAGAAGAAACTTGCCAATGTTGCATGGTATATCTCTTAGCAAGACTCAAAGTCCTAAGACTAATGATGAGCGAAAGAGAATGAATGGTATTCCATATGCTTCGGCAATTGCGTCTATCATTTATGCTATGTCATGTACAAGACCCGATGTCTCGTGTGCTCTAAGCATGACGAGTAGGTACCAATCGGATCCCAGCGAACCACATTGGATAGCAGTCAAGAATATCCTCAAGTACTTACGAAGAACTAAGGATGTATTCTTGGTCTTTGGAGGAATGGAAGAAGATCTTGTAGTAAAAGGCTACACAGATGCTAGCTTCCAAACTGACAAAGATGATTTCAGATCGCAGATAGGATTTTTGTTTACGCTGAATGGAGGCACTGTCAGTTGGAAAATTTCCAAGCAAAGTACCGTCGCTGATTCTACAACCAAAGCTGAGTACATAGCGGCATCTGATGCAGCTAAGGAAGCTGTTTGGATCAAAAAGTTCATTAGTGATTTGGAAGTCGTTCCAAGCATCAAAGATCCTATTGAACTTTACTGTGACAATAATGGTGCCATTGCACAAGCAAAGGAACCAAGGTCACATCAGAGATCCAAACACATACTTTGACGTTTCCACATTATCCGAGAGATATGCGAAAGGGAAGATGTAAAGGTATGCAGAGTAGACACTGATGACAACGTGGCAGACCCATTAACTAAGGCTCTCCCGCAAGCTAAGCATGATGGTCATGTTAGGTCCATGGGTATTCGATACATGGGAGATTAGGCCTAGTGCAAGTGGGAGACTGTTAGTGTTATGCCCTAGGCCTATGGTTGATAGACTTATGTGTTGACATTATTTATTATTATATGAAAAGTTTATTATTTGATTATTATATGTTTTGCATATTTATTTGTAATAATCTCCGTCCCTAATTATTAAGTGAATAATTAGTATAAATGTTAATGGATAATCATATGATGATTATATGCATAGAGATGCACATTAAATTTATGGGTACTTGTTAGAGAACAAGTGATTGGACTTGACCCGTGTGAGATTTATGTCATGGTCAAAAGTCATAATTAAATCACATATGGTCACTTCATTTAGTCCCTAGACCTGAGATTATCATGACCTTACATATGATGAAAGTTATGTTTGATTTTAGTCAAACGATATCTTAACACGATATCTATAAAGGCTAACTTTGGCATGATCAGATTCATGATGGGAAGGATGATAAGTCAAGATGAAATTTGTCCCTCGAAAGAGAGATGTTTTGCTTGGGCCCCTCGATGAGTGATAATGATGAAAGTGTATGGCCATACCCCAATACGATTGGATTATCATTATACTAAAGATTGAGAAAGCATTGAACAAGTACAAGTTGACGTGGACCATGACTTGTGTTCAATATAACATCGTGAGACAAAGGGATAAATGAAAATGTACCGTTGGAAACGTGAACTCTTATGTTATATTATTTGGGTAGACATAATGGCTTGCTAGAGTCCGCTTATGTTTTATGAGGGTCGATATGATCGAGCTCATTGCTAACATAATATAATCCTATTGGATCACACACAACTAGAATGAATTGGTTAAACCAAAGGAAGAAAATTGAGAAGTCCTAATGTGGCTTAAGGCATCGCGCGACAGAACATGTCCATAGGGCTCGTCTGGTCGTGTGACACTTCATGCCACAAAGGCAGTTTACAGACAGTTTCCTAATTTGATTAGGAAACTTATACCAATACTATTGTAGTATAAATATAAGGTATGTGAACCCTAATAGCCGAGCCGAATTTCTGAAAAGAAAATCACAACAAAAGGTTCTCAATATTCTTCAAAGGTTTATGATCTAGCAATCATCAAGAATCGTTCTTGGTTCATTCAAAGGTGTGGATACTATTAGAGGGTCTTCGCTCGTACGACGATCAAGGCCTAGAGTTTGAAGTTTGTGATTCAATATCACATCAATACATTGTTCGATAGCTCAAGAACGGAAAGCAACTAAGGTTGGTTAATTCTATCTCATAGGAATTCAATTTAATCATATAGAACGGATCTTAGGGCTCTTGGGTTTTGTGTTATTAGATGCTTTATTCCGCTGCGCATGGACCCATAAAACCCGACACTTCATACTAACCAAGACCATATGATCAAACTGGCTGATGCAAACCGCACTCTTCAGGAGCAAGTCCACTCTCAATCCCTTGAATTGGCTAAGCTGAAAACTTCATTTGTTGATGCCATTAAGGGGGAGAGAGACATAGCAAAGTCTGTCAAAGATGCAGCTGAAGCATGTTTTGGTGATTTCAGACAGGACCTGGCCACTGGAGTCCTTCAAGCCCTTGGAGATGCGGTTTCTAAACAGCAACTCAAAGAATTACTTGATCATCTCACTGAAGTATTTAGCAATACAATGGACACAATCCTTTTGAGATTCAAAACTGAATTGATTGAAGAAATTAGAAGCTCAAGACTGCATCAAGATTCTGACTTGAGGTCTGTATTGGATTCAATGCATGCCAACATCCAAAATGATGCTGAGCAACTAAGGGAAGAGCTGAGAATGAAGATTGATGTAGTTGGTGATGGTCTAACCGCAAGGTTGACTAGCTTGAATGATGAGGTTAGGGATAGATTTGAAGCCCTCAATGAAGGTTTAATCGATAAAATCAGCTTCAAATTTTAGGGTTGGATAATAGCTTCAGAGGGAGCTTTGATGAATTAGAGCCCTGATTACAGTCATCCCAAACTGCATCCCAAACCGCAATCCAAGATTTTATCCATACATTTTACAACACATTGAATGCTTCCATTCAATTGCATCTCAATGGAATCTTGGATGGAATTAATGAGAAGCTTGATGAAAATGATTTCAAGGCTGATGAAATCAAATAGAGTACTAAAGCCAATACTAGAGCGGTTAGAGTTAATAATGCCAGGGTGATCTCAGTGCTTAATCCTTTAAGGGAGTAGAAGTTGCTCAAGGGAGAACTCAAGAAGAGGTTATAAGACTTAGAAGAACCTTGAGAGCTGAAAATTCAGCCTTTAATTTTTCTGGAGCCCCAATTGAAGATGAGGTTGTGAATTGACCTCCTGCTCAAAACTTTGTTGACTTAGACGTTTAGAATGTAGTTCCACTCCAACCTCCCCAGTAAAACCGTACTCTATGTAATTTTCGTTACTTCTTTTTGCTTTGTTTTACTGTTTTTTGTCATTTTCATTCCTACCTGTAATTGTAAATTCCAAACCTCTTTGAAGGTAGTAATGAAAGAATGTATCATTATTAATCCCAAAACCTTGTTCATTCAAACTGATTGTTTGCAGAACAATGAATGCATTGTTTTAAACCTCATACACATATACTTAAACTTAAAACTCATATTTTGTGCTTGATGTTTAAACATTCAGTTTAAACAGCAAACTTAAACTTAAACTCATATTAACTTTTGTATGCACTGAATGTATTTCTATACTTTTAATTTGTAAGTTTTATATCTTTCAGTAATATAGAAATCTATAACTTAGGCTAGTGTGTGCATTGACTTGGGACATGATTTACCATGTTAATTATTATGGACATGTTTTTACCAAGTACAATGTTTTGCCTTTGCTATAGTAGGTAATGACATCAATCAAATAGGGGGAGATTGTTGGGTATGCATACTTTAACCCTCCTTGCTTTTACTTTAATTTGATTGATACCATAACCTCATCTATATTTTCTCGACTTTAGGCCCATATGTAATGAAGCTTAAACTTTAATTTTTTAGTACAAGTCCAATTTATAGAATAAGATTATTTAGGCTTGAAGACTGTCACAATTGCATTGGACATGAGGTTTCAAGTTAATAGGTTTTGAAGTCATGCAAAACCGCATTGCTAGTGCGAACCTCATCATGAAACCGCACTCAGCAAACCACAGGTTAAACCTCATCTTTGAGACCGTACTTCACAAGACCGCGTCTCACCAACCTCATCCAATGATTGAAGATTTGAACCACCTTTGATTGATTGATCCACATCAGCAACGTTGAGTTAAAAGCAAGTTATGTCAACGTGTCTAACGGTCACTCAAAGTTTAATTTTTTTTGAAAAGGTGACAGGTGTCCTTCAATCTAGAATGTCGTGTGAGGTTCGTACAACCTTATCAACGACTTCTGAACAAAAGGACAAAAGTGGACACGTGGACCAATTAGACCAAACCAACACTGTACTTACTATAATTGTTCCAAATGGCTACTTTTTGGTGCATGTGTATAATTTCCCCCAATCTTCATCATTTGAAGATTGCTTGAGAATATCCATTTGAGAGAGTACTTTGAAGATTTGAAGACATTTCCAGATTTCCAGAATCGTTTAAATCTTCACCTTCATCCTTCATAGTTTCAAGAACAAATATCCAAGCCCAGAAATTCAAGCCTTTGTAACACTTCAAATTTATTATGCTCTAAATCATACAGATCTAAAAAGCCTTGAATCTTGATAATCACACACACACACACCTCACTTGATTAATCACATAGATTAAATCATTTGAGATACACCGATTATAGTTTAGGATTTGCTTCATTGTTTAGATTTTAGATTTGAGTTTGATTCTTGTAATCTTGTAATCTCTCTCATCATCTAATACAAAATCTAGTAGTTAGAAAATCCAATACTAACCATCTTGGTAGTGGATGTAGATCATTTACGATTGAACCACTCTAAATCTTGTGTTTTTCAATTTCTACATTCTCTTTATTGTTCATCTTTCAAACTAATTTGTTTTATCTGTTTTATCTTAATAGGTTTTCCAGATTTGTGAATTGTGTTTAAAGATAATCATTGTCAACCTTCACTTTACTGTTTTCTAAACCTCACTGTCAAACCTCACTCTATTACTAAGAAATTTCGTTGTGCATTTTACAAACCTCACTTACGGTTTTGATACACTGCAAGAGTGGTTTTGTAATTAAGAGGTTTGTTTTTCAAAAAGGGTTAAAAAATTTGTAACAACTATTCACCCTCCTCTAGCTATTTTTCACTCTTGTTGCCTCCTTTGGGACCAACATCCAAAATCTGAGTAAATTCTTCCTTCCTTCCTTGGATGCTTTAGGCATCCTCTGAGGTTTCGGATGATGTCTTCATAGTTAAACCTCTGTGTTTGGAGTCGAGCTTGGAACTGTTCTTCCATTTGTCCTTTGAGATCGGTACATAAGGCGGTGATGCATGCCTTGACTTTTTCGTCAACTTCTTCTTCTATGTTGGCTTTAAGGGCATCGATCTCTTGCATTGCGGCATCAAGCGCGACCTCTTTAGTTACTTGTTCAACTTTTAGTGCATGGAGTTCGTTAGTCATAATTTCCATCTTGTCGGCATGGATCATGTCTTCTAGCTCGTACCAAGCTTTGTTGTTGTCTATGTTTTGTAGAGCCTGAGCGAGTTGGGCTTTAACGTCTTTGAGTTTTGCTTGAAGGGAAGATTCTTCGTCATTGGAGGAAGAGAAACATTGCATTAGAGGAAGAGAAACATTGCATGGGAAATTGGAGATGTTTCTGACCTAGATGTGTAGCATTGTGTTAAATTCTGATCAAGTTCCAACAAGTCAGCTGAGTGAAGGCTAAATGGTTTTGGCCAAAACACAAATAATCAGGACACGTGTCTCACTTAAGATAGGGATGTCTCGTGCGAGATAACCACCACAGAAGAGTCATTTAATTTTAATCCTATCATTGGTAAGACGAAAAATCCATTTTAGGGTTTCAACCTAAATCCTGGAGTAGTAGATTCGTCACCCTAGAATGTGAACCCCTTGCATTTCACTTGTATTGAACTCCCCAAAATGGAAAATTTTGGGCAAAGGTCCCACATTCTCATCGAAATCCACCATTCAAAACCAAACCTAAGGACCTAGTGATCACATCATTCTTTGTAAAATAAGGCTACATGTAATGAACCAATGTGAAGGAATTTTCTCATTAGGGACAAATGCGTAGGGTTATTCGTAGGGACATTCTGAAGAGACATTTATAGATTCCTTCATATGGTCAATTGCAAATAGCCTTCTTTTGGTCAAAGACGTAAAGGGATCCCAAAGGTCAAACCGACTAGTCAAAGGAGTGCCTTAAGATACCTATCATGGTGCATGAGGTTTATGCATGATCAAAGGCTTAGGCTCCTCGCAGTATGATGGTCATATAGGAGTGAACCGTGGAGTGGGTTTCACCGACTTTGTTGAGATCGGTGACATAGGTGACCGACATCCGTCCTTTGTGTGGGTCCTCGGGTTTAATAGGGTAATGTAGTGCAATGACAGTTATATTATGAGTGCTCGTGTATGAGAGTCAATCTAGGTGATAGAGAAAAATAGAGATTTTTTTGAAATCAAAAGAAAACAAATAATGGCCGCACCAAGTGGTTGCCTACGTTTCTCCCAATTTAGGAAGACTTAGGCCAACTTAGTTCCAAATAAAAGAGAGAGAAAGAGAAATAGTTAGAGCTTAATTACAACTCATTAGTCAACCAATGACCGGTATTTAGTCAAAAACCCAATCACAAACATTCATTCTTACAATTATTCAATCAATAACTTCTTTCAAAAGAGAGTTAGTACAAGAAAATTTATGATTGATGATGAGAAACTCATCAATAGGAAGGTCCTATGATGAAGAAATTATACACAAACTAATTTTTGGGATCACCCTTACCTGTTCAAATTGAGTTTTCGGACACCGCCTAAGAATGAGAAAAACCAAAAAATCAAATTGAAGAAGTTATTTCGCGCGAGACAAAGGGTTCGTCTCGTGCGATACATCAGTTAAAATTCAAAAATTTGTGAAATTTTGCAGAAAATAAGAACAATTCGATTAAATCTTAGATCATGCAAGTCTAACCCACTTTAATTTATTTTCCCGAGCGGAGTTGCCAGTGTCAGAATGCGGGTTTTGTCATCCTCTTTTTATTCGTTTTTATTCGAGTCGACACCTATATTAAAAGCCATCTTTTTCATTAGATTCGTGGGTTTAGGCAAATGATTGGCTTTCCTCATAACAAGAAGAAGATCAAGTTTCAAGCGATATGCGATTTTCAAAGAGAGACTCGGGGTTAAGCTATAGGATTGGAAGGTTAAGGAACACCAATCCTACCAAATCTTATGGTTAGTCTTGCTTCTAGGATTTAATTGAATTGTTCTTATAACCAAATTAAGCAAATAATAAATTTATTTATATATTAGTTGGAATGTCGGATTATATGCTTCGAGATAACCTTCATGAATTGAAGGGATCTAGGATAATCCTTTTGATGGTGATTACTCTACTCTAAAGATCAAACAGAGAGGTTGATAAAAGAATAAAAAGTCAAAGGAAGTTTACCTTGTAAAAGACCTTGAATTCTTCAATCGATAGCCTTGTCAAAGGCTTGAATCTTGGTGTTTGAACTTGATCAAAGTTTATAGACGAATTTGAGAGAGCTTTAAGAGCTATTTTGCTAGTTCCGTCAGGGAGAGAACGTGGCAAAATGTGTCTAAAGTGTATTTCGGGATACAGAATACAAAAAAATCATTATGTGTTTATAGGGTGAGAATACTTGGTTACAAAGTTAAGTTTAAGTTTCACAAGTTTAGAAGGAATCAATCACTTTCTGTTGAAAGATCTCAGTCTAGAATGTTCCAAGGCATCCAAAATTCCGGATGTCAGAGAGTTATGATTAAGGAAGAAATCATCTTCAAAAAGGAAACAAAATCAACCTTCTTGAGGGAGTTGCCTTGTGCGAGACACGTTATCTCATGCGAGACAACTAGTCAATTTTGACTATTTTGTCCCTGTTTGGTCATTTGTTAGGCATTAAATTCTAAACTAACGTAGTAATTCAGAAACTTAACGAAACATGACGAAATTGCAGCCTATAAAGTGGGCTGGTCGGATGCTGGCAGACATCAAGAATGATGGGCACGATTTAAATCATGGGCTTCCCACGAAACTCGTTGGTCAAAATCCTGACAGATTCAATTTCTAGGATACACAAAATAGAGCCACAAATAGTATCGAGGAGGGGTCAATGGGGCCTAGGAGATGTCATGAGTGGCTCTCCTACAAGACCTAGCCATGACTGAGGTATGTGTGTTCATCTTAGAGGAGAGGAGATATACATATGAGAGGGTTGTTCATGGAGAGTAGCCATGCTTAGATTTTAGTGATTTCATGTGTAAATTTTAATAATCATCATATATTGATTAAAGTGTATATCCTAGCTTGGTATCGCCCCTAGATGTAGCCGTGTGTTGGTGAACTGGGTTACCAAATTTTGGTGTTATTTATTTCATATTTACTACATGTTGATTATTCTCCCCATATTAGGACTACTAGTATGGGCTAGGCGGATATGTGATCTCCCTAAATCCCAAACAACTGGTATCAAAGCTCCGATTGGAGATCGAGGGATGCCTAGATTTGATTGAAATAAAGGCTACATATAATCATGATTCAATTGCATAGATTTGAAAGATTCTTATGCATAGATGCATGTGGAAGCAGATTCAAATGATTCAGATTGCAGGAATCTATGGTAAGGAGGTTGCAGAAATTCAGTAAGATCACAAGGAGAGAAATTTTCTAAGTGCAAATTTGAGTGATGGAGCAGAAGATATGGAAGAAGAGGAGAAGGATATCGTGGTTGCATTAATCTTAGAAGGAGAGCAGTCAAATATTTCCGGGGTATTAGATTTGAATTCTCAAAGAGATTCCAAAAGAAGAAATTAGTGAATAGTCGCAAGAGAGGAGATATACGGGTTAGGACACAAAATAGATTGCTTTGAAATAGTATGGAGAAGAGTGGTATAGGCTTATTGACCATGTGAGAAAAGGAGGCCTTCTTGCAGAACAACAGAGGAGCGATCGTTAGTAAGCTCTAGGAGAGGAGGAGTGTGTTGTACATTGCCTACAACAACATCAAAAGTCTTAAGAACGGAGTAACAGAGTAAATCAAACGACCATTTGGTGAAAAAAGGAGATCCATCAATAAAGGTCATGTTAGAGGGGAGGATGACTAATCATAGCTGCGTAACAAGGAGAATTTGTCACAGTACCTAACCGAGAGGGAAGAAAAACCACGACAGTAGATGCAAGAGACAGTGGGAGATCGTGATTCGAGGAGAGGCATTGCGAGGAAAGTGGGATTAGGAGGAGAAGGCAAATACGGACTTGCAAAGAATCATAGGAGTGCTTGATTCAAGGAGAGGTAAGAGGAGTGCAACAGAGAGAGGTTGAAGTGTCATTTGGTTTCAACTCACCTTATTACTTGAGCGAAAGCTCGGGTTGAAGCTTAGTGCTCGGCGTTGTCAAGATACAACGAGGAGGATCATTTTCTATGTGGGACTTTAATGGGTCAGTTACTATTATTTATTGGTTCTAGTCTCCAGGTGGGAGATTGTTGGATTATGGAGTCTAAACCAACATGGAAATGGAGGAGAAGGTGAAGGAGCCTAAGCATTGAAGGAGTTCAAGTTGTAATAGAAGTGTTCATTGAAAAAAAGGAGCAGAATCATGACCATGGATGTGTTGGGTTTTGAGGTTACATGCGCAGCGGAAGATTTAGCAAATAACAAAACCCTAGCCATGAATCCGTCTAACATGAATAGATTAAAACTATGAATATAGATTTACTAACCTTGTTGCGAATTTGTCTTTCGTATCCGATTCGTAATTCATATTTGAATCGTAGACGAAACTTGGATCTTCTTCCTTGTTCTTCCTTGGTGATGAATCAACAATGGTGATTTTCAAGCTTTAGGTGATAAAGCAATCACCCTCTATCGGTACTACACACGCGAATGAACCAAGATCTACATCTTGTTGGATTGCTAGATGATCCCCTTGTTGAAACTCTTTTCAACAATCTAAGGCCAATATGGATTTGAATCTGAGGAGTTTTGATCTTTGATTCATAATCAAAATCAAGGAATTAGTGTTTCATAAACCCTAATTTTCGCCTGTGTTGGCTGAGGCTTTATAAATATCCCTAACCCTTAGGGAAAAGAGCCCTTTTCCTAGCCAAAACCGAAGCCCAATAGGAGCCTTGTTCCGCGTGAGACTGGCGTGTCCCGCGCGATACAACGCTACAGTCATAAACTGGAGCTTAACAAAATCCTTATCTCGCGCGAGATAGAAGTTCTCGCGCGATACTTTGCAACGATCCAGTCCAAGCATCCAGAAATCCAATTTCCAATTTTGAGCCATTGATTTAATCCGTTCTTTGTGTGTGACCCTTTAGGAATTATATTTTATGTTGGTAGTGAGTTGAAACATCAACCTCACAAGACATAAGTGATCTCTAGCAAGTCATTATGTCCACCCAATTAAATATAACATCAAAGCTTGATTCCTTGATAGATCAATGTCACAATCCCTTTGTCCATGATGTCATATTGAACATGAGTCATGGTCCACATCAACTCATATTGTTCAATGCTTTCTCGATTTCGAATATGTTGATAATCCAAGTGCATTTGATCTCTATCAAATCTTTTGAGTACGGTTGTACATTTCATCAACATAATTCATTGAGGGGCCCAAGCAGACATCTCTCTTTACGAGGGACAAATCCCATCTTGACTTATCATTCTTCCCTACATGAATTCAATCGTGCCAACATAGCCCTTATTGCTATCCTATTAAAGATAGTGTTAGACTACATCAAACATAACCTTCATCATGTGGAAGAAGATGATAATCTCAGGTATAAAAGGATTATAATGACACAACTATCATGCGATTTAATCATGACATATACAAACCATGTCATAAATCTCATAGATGGGTCTGTCCAGTACATTATTCTCTAACAAGTACCCATAAGTGTATTGTGCATCCCCATGCATATAATCATCTCTATGATTATCCATTACCAACTTATACTAGTTATTCATAATAACCAGGGACACAGATTATTATAATAAACATGTAAACATATAATAATCCAAATAAGCAGTCTCTATAATAAATGGTAAAGACGATTACATAACGGCATTGATAATCAGTCATAATAATTATCAGCCTAGGGCATATCACCAACAATCTCCCACTTGCACTAGGCCCAATCTCCTAGGTGTCATAAACCCATGGACCTAACATGACCATCATGCTTCTGCTTGTGCGAGGAGCTTTGTAGGTGGATCCCTAATGTTATCATCGGTCGATACTTTGCATATCTTAACATCTTCTCATTCTATGAATTCTCGAATGAGGTGGAAACATCTAAGTATGTGTTTTGATCGCTGATGTGACCTTGGTTCCTTTGCTTGCGCAATGGCACCACTATTGTCCCAATAAAGTTCCACCGGATTAGTGATACTTGGAACGACTTCCAAAACACTAATGAACTTCTTGATCCAAACTGCCTCTTTTAGCTGCATTGGATGCCGCTAAGTATTCGGCCTTAGTTGTAGAATCGACTACGGTATTCTGCTTGAAACTCTTCCAACAAAACCACACCTCCATTAAGCATAAACATAAACCCCAATTGCGATCTTAAATTATCTTTGTCAGTTTGGAATCTTTCATCTGTGTAACCCTTATAACCAGATTAACTTCCAACCTTTCAAAGACCAAGAACGCATCCTTAGTCCTTCTTAAGTACTTAAGGATCGTCCCATCTGCCATCCAATGGTTTTCACCAGGATTAGATTGGTATCTACTCATCATGCTTAGAGCATACGAGACGTCGGGTCTAATACAAATCATGGTATACATGATAGATCCAATAGCCGAAGCATACGAAAATTCATTCATTCTCTTTTGCTCACCAGTTGTCTTAGGACACCGAGTCTTGCTAAGAGTAACACCATGACCCATTAGCAAGTTACCTCTCTTAGAATATTCTAAGAACTTTGTCAATGTAAGTACTTTGACTCAAACCAATTTATCCCTTTAGATCTATCTTTATAGATCTTGATGCCAAGTATATAAGCGCTTTTACCCATATCTTTCATTGAGAAACATTTCCCTTTACCAAGACTTGACAGTCTGAAGTTCCAGAATGTTGTTTCCTATGAGTAAGATATCATCAACATACAATACTAGAAATGGTACTATGCTCCCACTAAATTTCATGTATACACAAGGTTCATCTTCGTTCTTGATGAAGTCAAACTCATTGACTGATTCATCAAAATGAAGATTCCAACTCCTCGAAGCTTGCTTCAACCCATATATGGATCTTTGCAACTTGCATACTTTATTAGAATTTCATGGATCGAAAAAACTTCAGGTTGTGTACTATACACATCCTAAGAATCTTTCCATTTAGGAAAGCCATTTTGACATCCATTTTCCATATTATATAGTCGTAATATGTGGCTATGGCAATTAAAATTCTAATAGACTACGGCATTGCAACTGGCGAAAAGGTTTCATCATAGTCAATATTATGAATTTTCCTAAATCCCTTTGCTACAAGCCTAGTTGTTAAGTATACACCTTCCCATCCATGTTGGTCTTGAAGACCCACTTGCACCCTTTAGTTTTTACAACTTCAGGTGGCTCAATCAAGTTCCAAACTTGATTATCAGACATGGATTATAATTCAGATTCCATGGTTCCTAGCCATTTATCCGAATCAGGAGTGGACATCGCATCTAGATAGGAAGTAGGTTTGTCATTCTCAATGACTTCTACTTCATTACTTTCCGATACGAGAAATCAATATTTCACGAGTTCGGATCATAACCTATTCGATCTACGATGGACTTGTGCAACTTGAACATGTTCCATAACTCTTTGCGAACTTGGTTCCGTATCTACTCTTGGTTCCATGTTATTTTTAGGTTCTTGAATTTCTTCAAGATTAATTTTACTCCCACTAGATCCTTTATTGAGAAACTATTTCTCAAGAAACGAACCATATAGAGCAACAAACACTTTGTTCTCGTTCCGGTTGTAAAATTAATATCCTTTAGTTTCCTTAGGATAACCAATGAAAATAACCTTGTCAGATTTTGGTGCTAACTTATCAGAGAGAAGTCTCTTCACATAAGCTTCGCAACCTCAAATCTTCATGAAAGACAAATTAAGTTTTCTTCCATGCCAGATCTCATGTGGGATCTTAGGAACCGATTTAGTAGGGACTCTGTTCAGTGTGAATGCAGAAGTCTCTAATGCATGTTCTCAAAAGGAAATAGGAAGGTTATCTTGACTCATCATCGAACAAACCATTTCTAACAAGGTTCAATTCCTCCTCTTAGACACACCATACAAAGTGGTGAACCGGATGGGGTCAACTCTGAAACGATTTCACAGTTTTTGAGATGATTGTCAAACTCTTGGCTTAAATATTCACCATCTCGATCAAATCGAAGTACTTAATAGTTTTTCCATGTTTACTTTGTATTTCATTTTGAAATGTTCTAAACATCTCAAACTATTCACTCTTGGACTTCATCAGATAGGCATAGCCATATCTAGATAAGTCATTAGTGAAAGTAATGAAACACTGAAATCCTCCCCTAGCAATGCTGCTTAATGGTCCACATACATCTCATGTACAAGGGCCAATAAGTCACTAGCCCTCCCACTAATCTTAGTGTAGGGTGGTTTGGTCATTTTATCCAATAAACAAGATTTACATACCTCAAATGATTCATAATCATATGAGTCTAAAAGGTCCATGTTAATGGAGTTTAGATATATATTTCTTATTTATATGACCAAGCCGGAAATGCCATATTAACATGTTGTTCACATTATTCGGTTTAGATTTCTTATTTATATTATAGATATCTTGAATATTATTTTGTTTCTCAACATCAAGGATATGAAGGCCATTAAATGAAATCTGCAATACAAAAAAGCATATCATTTAAATGAATATAAAATTTCTTATTCTCAATAAGAAAATTATAATTTTCATCATCCATATAAGAAACGGAAATAATACTCCTACTCAAATCCGGAACGTGGTAACACTTGTTTAAAACAAGTACTAGTCCATTAGGTAAAGTAACTTTATAAGTTCCTACGGCTAATGCAGCAACTCTTGCTCCATTTCCCACACGTAGGTCTACTTCACCTTCTTTGGGTAGCTTTCTATTCTTTATTCCTTGCACATTTAAACAAATGTGGGATCCAATCCGGTATCGTATACCCATGAATAAGAAGTAGAAAGGAAAATATCTATCATATAGATACCTGAAGTAGTAGCAATCATATTGCCCTTCTTCACTTTTAGGCCTTCCTAATAAGCCTTGCAACTTTGCTTCCAATGACCATTATTATTTCAATGGTAGCAAAATGCATCCTTTTGAGACACTTTTGGGTTTAGCCTCTTCGGCTTTGGCAACTTTTGCCCTAGGTTTAACAACCTTTGCTTTACCTAGTTTGTCTTTCCTTTTAAACCCCTTTCTTGTGTTAACCATTAACACAACATACCTCTCTTGCCTAGCCTGCACTTGGAACATTTCCTTTGTGCGTTGACAGAAACATTGTATCGCGCGAGACATGCATGTACCGCGCGGGACAAAGCCTCTGTTTTGGCTTGCTAGAACAAGAGCAGTTATCATGTGTTTAAGGTCCTTCATAAGAGCCTTACACATGTTGGCAAGCATAAGGCAAACAATATCATAGGAATCATCTCTATGTTTCTTATGTTGCTCCTTATCTACCCCTTGCAACATTTGCAGCGGGTTCAGCAGGAATGGGTTTGTCAAGAACGTACAATTTGCCTAAGAACAATTCTTAAGCTTCTGATCCAATCAGAATAGTCTGTACCGTTCTTTTCCATCTTTGTCCTTCTCAAGGACGAATCACAATTTATTGTGTAATGCTATTTCTACAATAAGATATACATACAATATGAACACATATAAGCATCAATTCATTTACCATCTAAGAAACAAATAATGTATTTCATAAATACTCCCACTAAATTATACACCTTCAAATACAAGCATGTATCATATAATTGTAATGGGCTAAGATTCATATTTCACTTTATTTTGGTTTAACTGAGTCAATGCCCGAAATCAAGCTATTTAGGTAGATAACATCAATCATATCATATATGACTCTTAGATCTTTTATGAGATTCTAGACATCATATGTCAACACATGTTTTAATCTCATCTATGCCTTGGGTCAAATCTCATTTGAAAGCACCAATTAAGTTCAACCTTTTTCAAACGTATGAGACACGGAACGATGCACCTAACTGAGTCAAAACTACATCAACCGTTATCTCATCTTGATCACATATTAAGATATAATTATGCACCTAACTGAGTCAAAACTACATCAAAATACCCGAATATTTCACAAGTGTTCTAATCAAGGGGTGGCATAAAACTTAAACATTTAAGAAGGTTTTTCCATTTAGCAACAAATATCGCATGGTTGTATATGAAACTTATGTGTACATAACCATGAACATGGGATTTCAAATAATATCCTACTTTAGGATCATACCAATAATCATGTAACAGATAACAATTATTAATCACATAATTATTCAATTCTCAAAATATAAGTATTCAAATAATTATGTTAATCATATTAAATATGAATATCAAATCCTAAACAAACAATTTTTTTTCAATTTGAGAATTTACTAATCTTTGTTAATCAAATTAACTAGATCAATAACCCATGTAGAAGATCAATTGATCAATCAACTATTAATCATAATCATGTTATAACTCATATAATTGTTTTCATAAAACAACACACATAAAATCATTAATCTATATCATCAAGCATGTTAAAGCATATAATCCAATTATATCTAACATGTCAATTTAACCTAATCATGATAAAACAAAGCTCTGATACCACTGTTGGGTTTTGGGGTTACATGCGCAGCGAAAGATTTAGCAAATAACAAAACCCTAGCCATGAATCTGTCTAACATGAATAGATTAAAACTATGAATATAGATTTACTAACCTTGTTGTGAATTTGTCTTTCATATCCGACTCGTAATTCAGATTTAAATTGTAGACGAAACTTGGATCTTCTTCCTTGTTCTTCCTTGGTGATGAATCAACAATGGTGATTTTCAAGCTTTAGGTGATAAAGCAATCACCCTCTATCGGTAATCCACACGCGAACGAACCAAGATCTACATCTTGTTGGATTGCTAGATGCCCCTTGTTGAAACTCTTTTCAACAATCTATGGCTAATATGGATTTGAATCTGAGGAGTTTTGATCTTTGATTCATAATCAAAATCAAGGAATTATTGTTTCATAAACCCTAATTTTTGTCTGTGTTGGCTGAGACAAAAGGGTTTTATTTATACTTTATAAATATCCCTAACCCTTATTGAAAAGAGCCCTTTTCCTAGCCAAAACCGGAGCCCAACAGGAGCCTTGTCCCGCGCGAGACTGGCGTGCCCCGAGCGATACAACACTACGGTCATAAGCTGGAGTTGAACAAAAGCCTTATCTCGCGCGAGACAGAATGTCCCGCGCGATACTTTGCTACGGTCCAGTCCAAGCATCCAGAAATCCAATTTCCAATTTTGAGCCATTGATTTAATCTGTTCTTTGTGTGTGACCCTTTAGGAATTATATTTTATGTTGGTAGTGAGTTGAAACATCAACTTCACAAGACATAAGTGATCTCTAGCAAGTAATTATGTCAACCCAATTAAATATAACATCAAAGATTGATTCCTTGATAGATCAATGTCACAATCCCTTTGTCAACGATATCGTATTGAACATGAGTCATGGTCCACGTCAACTCATATTGTTCAATGCTTTCTCGATTCCAAATATGTTGATAATCCAAGTGCATTTGATCTCTATCAAATCTTTTGTGTACGGTTGTACATTTCATCAACACTATTCATTGAGGGGCCCAAGCAGACATCTCTCTTTACGAGGGACAAATCACATCTTGACTTATCATTCTTCCCTACATGAATTCAATCGTGCCAACATAGACCCTATTGCTATCCTATTAAAGATAGTGTTAGACTACATAAAACATAACCTACATCATGTGAAAGACGATGATAATCTCAGGTATAAAAGGATTATAATGACACAACTATCATGAGATTTAATCATGACATATACAAACCATGTCATAAATCTCATAGATGGGTCTGTCCAGTACATTGTTCTCTAACAAGTACCTTTAAGTATATTGTCCATTCCCATGCATATAATCATCTCTATGATTATCCATTACCAACTTGTACTAGTTATTTATAATAACCAGGGACACATATTATTATAATAAACATGTAAACATATAATAATCCAAATAAGCAGTCTCTATAATAAATGGTAAAGACGATTACATAATGGCATTGATAATCAGTCATAATAATCATCAGCCTAGGGCATATCACCAACAGGATGAAACCATTGGTAGCCCATGGGGTGGTTGGATGCTGGCAGACAGCAAGAATCATGGGCATGATTTATATCGTGGGAATCCCATGGAACTCGTTAGTCAAAATCCTGACAAATTCAGTTTCTTTAATTGAATATGATTTCTTATTGGACAAGGTTTAGGGCTTCTCCAATACCTATATAAACATAGTTTTGACTATAATTTGATGAGCTTGACAGATAGAGATAGGATACACAAAAGAGAGACACAAATAGTGTCAAGGAGAGGGCAAAGTGGCCTAGGAGATGTCATGAGGGGAACTCCTACAACCATAGCCATGACCGATGTATGTATGTTCATCTTAGAGGAGAGGCGATATACTCTCTCCATCCCACCAAAAGCTTCACCATTTTTTCTTGGCACAAGAATAAAGTAAAATGATAAGTGGGAAAGGGTTATGAGAGGGAAGAAGTAAGTGGATATGACAAGTGTGGCCCACAATTTAAATGTGTGAGAGAAAAAAGTGAGCGATATTGACAAGTGGGTTCCATAACTAAGTGTTTGAGAGGGACAAGTGTGGCATGAATAATAAAATACTAACAAATTTTTGTCATTTTAGGAAAGGTGAAACTTGTAATGGGACTTCCTTTTGGGTAAAAGATGAAGATTTAGTTAGGACGGAGGGAGTATATGAGATTGTTGTACATGGAGATTAACCATGCTTATATCCTAGTGGTTGGATGTGCAAAGTTGTAATAACCATCATATATTGATTATAGTGTATATTTTGGCTTGGTATCGCCCCCAGATATAGCCATGTGTTGGTGAACTGGTTACCAAAATTTGGTGTTATTTATTTCATATTTACTACATGTTAATTATTCTCCCCATATTAGGACTGCTAGTATGGGTTAGGCAGATATGTAATCCCCCTAAATCCCCAACAACATGTATCAAAGTTCCAGTTGGAGATTCGAGGGATGCATAGATTTAACTGAAATGAAGGCTGCAAAAAATCAAGATTCATATGCGAGATTCAAAATAAAACTGATGCATAGATGCGTGCAAAATCAGATTCAGATGGTTCAAATTGGAGGAATCTATGGTAAGGAGGTTGCACAAATTCAGTTAGGATCGTGGCACACACTCAAGGTGTTAAAGGGATTGTGGGGCAGTCAACTTGGGTTGGAGAAAGATCGTAATGAGAGAAATTTACTTAGTGCGAGTTTGGGTCTCCAATTTAGTTTTTATAGGTCTTCTATAGATCTACCATACACCCCCCCATATTTGGTATCAGAGCCTGAAGCTTCCTTTTCAGGTTGATGACCTTGAGTTTGTCTCAGATCTTGAGTTCGTAACAGATCTAGATTTCATTTTCAGGTTTATAGTTAAAGATTCTAATATCTATTGAGATTCCTACTAAAGAGCCATAGAGGACGCCATAAGTCTCTAAGGAGAGCGCAATAAAGTCTGTCGGGAGACCTATAGGAATTGAAAGAAGTATTAAGGTCTTTAAACCCATTCCTCTGGATGGAATCAGGTAATCTGTTATCTCATTCTTCGTCGTGTTCTTCGTCATCATCTAGTTTTCGTAGTTCTTCTGCTTCTAAAATAGACCAGTTATATGAAGTCTCTTATGTTTCAGATGATTCTAAAATTCCGCTTACCCATCTACCCATAGTTAATCCTTATCATGTTTTTTCTAAACCTTCCGCACCTTTTACCAGAAAAATTAAAAAAATTATATCCGCTACCCAACATCATGTCAAAGAGTATGTCCAATCGTCCAAGTTTGATAGTTATCAGCTCCCTTCCATCTCGGGTGAACACTTAGTCACCTTAGATCTTCCAGCTGATCTTCCTATGTATTGTCTTGCACAAGGATATACCCATATTCATTTTGGTGATGTCAAACTAGCTCTCACCTTCCATGGTCGAAAAGGACTTCCAACGTTCTCTCGAATCGCTCTGGTAGATACTCGTTTTGTTGAATATCAACATGCTTGTACTGGTACTATCAAGACCACTTTGAACGCTGGCACAGTTTTCGTTACCTTCTACCCAAATTTTAACATGCCTCTCAATGACCCCTCTTTGTTCACAACCCTTAAAGTCCAAATCTAGATTGGAGGTACTTCCCAGGTAAACACATTTAAAGGAACATTCCATTACCAAATGGTTTATCGAGTTCAAAATCATTGTCTAGACATCATGGTCCCCGATCAAGAGAATTCAGGAGATGCGTTGTTTCTTGATATTGACTCAAAAGCAACGCCAACCTGCACTTATGTTCCAAGACAATTGACCAGAGCTGAGCTGCTCAAACTCCTCCCAGAAAAATGGGTTACTAGCTATGAGAAAATCCATCATGTTCTACAAGATCCTGTTCTTACACAGCTGCACCCGAATTTGTCTATCACACAGATGGACTCGTAGGTGTAAAATTCTCGTCTTCTCAAGGTGAGAATACTATCCCTATAGGAGTATATATGATCAAGCCACCACTGCCCATTTGGTGGGATGTTTGTGACTATCCCACTTATCTAGAAGAAGCTCTCAAAGATGAATCAGATGAAGACACTCCCCCAAGGAAAAGAAGATCCTCCTCCCAGCAAAAGCTAAAAGAGAGATATAAAGCAGGTGACACCACAGTTGGAACCCTTGGAGAACCGTTTAGATGATTTGACTACTATGTCTTTTATCCAAACAAAAACATTAACACTTTATGAAGAAGGAAGAGATAAGAAACAAACTTCAAACGTATATTACTTCAAAGGGAAATTTTTACAAGGGAATTCACTCTTAATTACTCTATCTTACTCAATTGAAGAATACAAATGAAAACCTTACCCCTTATTTATAGATCATAAGGGGGGATACAAACTACAAGCCTTAACTGAGAAGATTAACATATTTTTCTTACAACCACAAACTATGAAACTTAACTAAGAAGATTAGCATCTTTCTTTTACGACCACACAACAAGACTTAACCTAGAAGATAAGAGGGCATCTTATCTTTTCTTTTATTTTACAACCACATATAAAACTTTAAAAAGACTTCAACACTAAGAAAATGACCTAAGCATTTACGTCATAAGAAGATGAGCTAAGCGCTTACATCACTGGAAAGATAACTTAAGCGCTTACATCATTAGAGCAATGACCTATCATGACAGATGGTGCTTGTCATCAAATTTCTTGATTGCTGATTTTATTTCCATCTAGAATCTGGATGAGATGGATCATCATCATAGGGATCAAAGTAGCTCCCTTCATTCTCATTTTCATCACTATCAGGAAGATTGTCAATACTATCTGGTTTTAACTGCTTGGTGAGGTGTGATGCATTCCAGTCTTCCAACGCTGCAATCCATTTTACAGCTAATGGGTGATCTTTTGGCCAGACTTCTTCTGCAGACAGTATTTCTTTTGGGATTGATTTTGGATCAACCATGTTTGCTCGTGCCATTTCTTTTCTCATACCTACATGGATATCATGATATCTTATGGAGATATGGAGATCTTTCCTATCAAGATTGTACCAATTATGGATGAAAGCAATTAGAGCATGATAGACAAATGATTGCTCTTGATTTTTGATGATTGCTGGTGGAAGATATGAGCATGGCCTTCGGAACATTATTATCACATGATATTTACTCCTCGGGGTAGTAAGCATATGCATCCATTGATGAGCAGGAAGGAACCACTCGAAGAGCTTGAACAAGTAGCATGAATTGTGGGGCATCCGGCTAAAGTGGCATTGGAGGAGATATGATTGGAGCCTGACTGTGTTAAAAATGACAATTATAGTATATGATTCAAATAAATACCAGAAAAAGCGGAGTGCTTCTTTTGGAAAATTAAACAAGTCATATATCCTGAAGATATTCAACAAAGGATATTCTGGATGAAATTTATAGCCGTCCATGATTATACAAAACATATGAAGGATGATAGTGAAAAGGGCTTGGTGGTTTGGGATAGCTCTCTAGCTGAGGGTCATATCAGCTATGACTTCAGTGAATTCTTCGGGAAGGTGAAGAACCAGGAATATTTTGAGGGGCCTTGAGGAAGAGGTGTTTGGACCAGAAGAGGAGGAGGATTCATTGACGGTAGACACCATGGGAAGGATTTTCAGGGGATGTTTTATCTGTGAAACCTTAGGGATAATGCATTTCCTTTTATAGTCACTAGGCCTTGAAAGGAAATCAGCAAGGATGTTTTTTGTACCTTTGATATGCTTCACAATAAATTTCCTTTGGGAAAACCAATTGGCCCATCGTAAGAGCTGTGGCTGAGGAAGAGCTTTTCTCTTAAATTCTAGCATGCGTCGAAAGGAGGAAATGTCTATCTCGACAAGGAATTCGTGCCCGATTAGATGGAACTGGAACTTTTCTATTCTTTTTTTACAGTAAGAAACTCTTTGAAAGTGGAGTGCTAGTGATGTTCTAATTGCTTGAACGTGCCACTCTTGTAGCCACATATTGATCTTTTTCCTTTGTCTTGGACGAATAACACTGCTACCCAGTCCCATCACTAGCATCTGTCTGCAATATTCTTTGTTCAGATGAAGTGGGAATCTTTAAAGGGGGCATCCCATCAGTCAACTTTTTGATCGCCTTGACTGCTACCGTTGTTTTATTGTCCAAGGGGGAGGATCCTTTTTCAGCATGGGGAACAACCATACTGTATGACTTGATAGCTTGGGTAAGAAATCAACCATATAGTTGATTAGTCCAAGGAATTGTTGAACTGCCTTTGTAGAAGATAGCTCGTCTGGGAATTTGTGCAATTCTTGAGCCATGTGGGGCTGACGCTGATATTTGCCATCGAATATGTTCATGCTAAGGAAATTGATAGAAGATACGCCGATCTCCATCTTCTTTTCTGACAGGATTATACCATACTTTGTGACCAGTGAATGGAACTTCAATAGTAAGTCTATGTGAGACTTTTCATCACAGAGAACAACAAAGATATCATCAATATAAACCGTAGCATTAGAAAGTATATGTTCAAAAATGGTTACCATTGCCTTTTGAAAAGCAGAGGGTGCATTTTTTAAACCAAACGACATGACTTTCCACTGGTATTGATGATCAGATATGCAGAAGGCGTCTTCGATCTGTCTTCAGGAGTGATTCCTAATTTCCAAAATCCTGATTTGAGATCAAACCTGGAGAGAACTTTCGCATCAAAGAGAGATTGGAATAAGGATTTTTTCTGTGGAAGAGGAAATTTATCATCTGCCAAAAAATGATTTAATGGCTGATAATTTTTAACCAATCTCAACTTTCCTCGAACTTGTTCACTACGCTTGTTGAAATAGAAAGCTTCACATGCCCATGGAGATTGAGTGGGCTCGATAACACTTTGACCGATAAGTTCAGTGCACTCATGGAGGGCAAGTTGGTAGTGGTCTGGTTCATACCAGGATGGTTAACCTTGGTAGGATTCACATCTTCATTTTGCTTGAAGGGCAAGGAAGCAAAGAAGGATGAGTTTAGCGACAAAGGTGAATGGTGTTTGGAGAGAAACTCGGTGTGGGAAGAGGCGAATGAGGTTTGGGTAAGCTTGTGTTTCAGTGACTCAATGGTATTGGCAGATGCCATGAACAGGTGTGAAACTGGGCTCCAGGGATTTAAAAAGATTTTGTAACAAAGATCATTTTGTGTCCATGAATGTACGCTCACCGAAAATATATGAATTTTTAGGAGTCGCCACGCCGTTTTTAAGGAAACATTGAAAACCTTTTGAAATGAGAAAATGGCTTCGGGGGTGAGGTTACGTGTTTGGAAGAACCGAGAGTTCACCCAACACGCCTCGTTCGCAGATGAGTCTTTCTATGTTCAACATTCAAACGTGTGTGCGAATTGTGTGTGGCAAAATACGTAATGAAATGCATATTAAGTGCTTTGTTTTATTGCTCAACAGGGGAAATTACAACTTGTGAACCATTTACTATGGGAGGCCACATCCCACTTAGAAGGAGGACTGAACAGAACTTACAACTGAACTGAACCTGCTGCAAAGGGCTAGTTATGTTGCGTGACACAGGACATGAGGGGTCAGTTGTGTCGCGTGACACAACAAGGCACTTTGCAGAGGTTTTACAAATGCTCAAATACAGAAACCTCAAATGATCATAATACCACACTACAGCACACATTGAACACAGAGATCAACACAAATCACTTCAAATGAGTGTGGATATTGAGGATCCACACTCTGTTTTGAATGACAAGTGCACTAAATATACAGATTACAAGAGAAATGATGATCTCTGCAGAGTGGCTACTTGTGTCGCGTGACACAGGACGCCACATATCCAATTGTGTCGCGTGACACAGGTTTCCAATCTGCAGGAACCTTACACTTTGAAATCAGAAACAACAGAAACCCAATCAGATCCAATTATTATACCAAATCAACTCAGAATATCATAAATTAGCAACGTATTGACCAAGGGGGTGTAGATATGGGGAGATCCACACTCCCTTGATGAACAAGCAACAAAACTATGTTCAAATCACATCATAAGCATGAACCATACCAAGCACAATGGATTAAACAAAGAGATGGCAATTAGGACTTGATAATTGAAGGCGGATGGAGCCTAATTATCAAGTCCAAGGAACAGAAGTTGCAATGAACAAACAAAATGGCAAATATGAGAGAGAAGGAGGGAATTGTTACCCTTGTAGTGTCCACAATCTCTACACCAAGTTAGGTGTAGAGACCTTTGATTCAGCTGCTGAAATGAGGATCCAAACACAGATGGAGTGTTGGATTGAGAGCTCCAAGGTGGATGTGAAGTATGAAGGTGGATCGGTGAATTGGATGAGGGAGAGGGATTGAGTTTAGGGGATTGGTGTGTGTTGTGTATGTTTTGGGAGAGAGGGGAGGTATTCTGGCATAATTTGGGCAGAGTGACTTTAGGGAGTGGAAAAGGGATCTTGAAATGAGAGGTGCAGGGCTCTATTTATAGCTGCAGATGATGGAACAGTTGTGTTGCACGACCTCCTGCGTCCATTTTCCATGTCTCGAGATGTCGCGTGACACAACATGCCATTAACCATTTCTGGCGCCAATTTGCCATTCTAGAACCTTCCAAGGTAATTCCTCTTAGGTCCAAAATGGTCTAATTCCCTGTAGGTCCTTTTGCATGGAAAAAATACTTAACAGTACTCCCTTCGCAAGAAACTTGTAAAAAGTTTCCGGAAGTCTCAGAATGGACCGGGAATTTACCAAAATGCCCCTAGTGCAATTTTATCACATTAAAATTCACCTATAAAGGGTCGCGAATTGGATTGGCGTACTCACAGTCCATCTTAAGTTGGGTAACTTATGAAGGATGTCAAAACCGATGAGGAGGTCTTTTCCATGAGAACTTGAGCCAAGAAACCTATGCTTTATGACACACTTTGGAAAGAGGCAAATGTGAACTGGGACACTGATTTTGTCTATCAATAATGCTTCTCCATTGGCTACGAGGAATTTTTGGCGATGTGGTTTCCAGAAGCTTGGAGGAAGGATGTTTGGATTCAGTATAGAAACTGACGATCCTGTATCAAATAAAGTGACTAGCAGGATGGGCTTAGCATATGTGGAGGTGAGAACATGTACCTTGGCTAATGGGATGGGCTGGCTTTCTCGGATTGGAAGAACACATATGTCAGGGGGAACATGGGGAATGTGAGAGAGAGGATTTATCATGAAAACTTGTAGGTCTGGGTAATCGTAGGATGAATCTGATTCTGAATCAGTACCTTCATCTGATGAGGAGTCAGAATAGGTAATTGCGCAAATAGCAGAATCACCAAGATCATCTTCAAGTGAGTACAAGGACTCAAGGTCAAAAAGGTCGACTGGCTCAATTTGATAGAGAGTCTGGATTAATGCATGGGATTTACTTTTGCCTGGACAATCCTTTGCAAAATGTCCTTCTTTTTTACAGATATAACATCTATCAATTGTTTGGCCAGGTTGGGTTTTCTTTTTAAGAATTTCCATTTCCTTCTAAACTTTGGATTTTTCCGGGAAACTTTATTTCGTCTGATCTTTTCGAAGAAGCTTGATTCATAGATTTTTTTAAGTGTGATTTCTTCTTTGTATGGCTGCAGCTACAGCTTGACTTGTCTTTGCACTTGATCTGAAGATACTTATCATCACATGCTGAACCAAGATGCTTGCCAGTTCTCTCAAACTTGATAGGGAATTTCTTTTGGTTGTAAAGCTTTTCCACATCATTGAGTATTAACTAGTAAAGACCACCAAGTGAGGTCTGTGCCACCATTGCATTTCTTGCTTCCAATACTCTGTAGGCTTCATTACCAAGGGATTATGGAAAGGAGTTGACGAATACTTGTTTGAGATTGATATCATCAACACCGTGAAGGCAATAGAACCACTGAGACATGCGATTGTAATGCTTCTCAAGATCTTTCTTTTGGAATGAGCAACACTTCATTTTCAAAAATTCTTCTCGGACGTGGATTGTATGTTCAACTGGATTTCCAATGAATTCTGAATAGATTATATTCATGAATTCCTCAGGTGAGGGGCTTTGTTGAATCTGTAGTTGGAGAATAAGGTATGGAAGAAGAGGAAATGGAGATCGCAGATGTAAAAATCTTAGGAGGAGAGCAGTCAAATATCCTATGGGTGTTAGATTCAAATTCTCAAAGAGATTCCAAAAGAGAAAATCGGAGAATAGTCACAAGGAGGGGATATATACGGGTCAGGACTCAAATTAGATTGTTTTGCAATAGCATGGAGAAGAGTGGTATAAGCCGATTGACCATGTGAGAAAAGAAGGACTTCTTGCAGAATGATGGAGGAATGATCAGTAGTAAGACCTAGGAGAGAGGGGTGCGTGTTGTACATTACCTAAACAACATCAAAAGTCTTCAGGAGGGAGCAACATGGTAAGTCGAAGGACCCTTTGGTGATAAAAGGAAATCCATAAACAAATGGCATGTTAAGGGGGAGGATGACTACTGATAGCTGTGAAGAAAGGAGAACATGTCACAGTATATAACAGAGATGAAGAAAAACCAAGAGCAATCGATGCAAGAGACAAGGGGAGATCATGGCATTGCAAGGAAAGTGGGATTAGGAGGAGAAGGCAAAGGTAGACTTGTAAGGAATCATAGGAGTTTTTGATTCAATGAGAGGTAAGAGGAGTCGGACACGGAGAGGTTGAAGCGTCACTTCATTTCAACTCGCCTTATTACTTGAGCGAAAGCTTGGGTGGGAGCTTAGTGCTTGGCGTTGTCAATATACAATGAGGAGGATCATTCTCTATGTGGTAGTTCGTGGGTCAGTTACTATGGTTTATTGGTTCTAGTCTCCAGGTGGGAGATTGTTGGGTTATAAATTCTAAACAACCATGGAATCAGAGGAGGAGTAGAAGGAGTCTAAACATTAGAGGAGTCAAGTTGTAATAGAAGTGTTCATAGAGAAAAGGGAGCAGAATCATGACCATGGATGAAACCATTGGCAGTCCATGGAGTAGGTTAGTTGGATGCTGGCAGACAGCTTATGGGCATGATTCAAATCATGGGAAGCCGATGGAACTTGATGGTCAAAATCCTGACAGTTTCAGTTTCCTTAATTGAATATGATTTCTTCTTGGACAAGGTTTAGGGCACAGATAGAGCTAGGATACACAAAAGAGAGTCAAAAATAGTGTCAAAGAGAGGGCAAGGAGGCCTCGGAGATGTAATGAGGGGTTCTCCTACAACCTTAGCCATAACCGAGGTATGCATGTTCATCTTAAATGAGATGCGATATATATTAGAGGGTTGTTCATGGAGAGTAGCCATGCTTAGATCATAGTTATTGCATCTGCAGAGTTGTAATAACCATCATATATTAATTATAGTGTATATCTTGCCTTGGTATCGCCCCCAGATGTAGCCATGTGTTGGTGAATTGGGTTACCAAATTTTGGTATATCCCCCTGAATCCCCAACAACTGGTATCAAAGCTCCGGTTGAAGATCAGAGGGATGTCTAGATTTGATTGAAACGGAGGTTGCAAAAAATCAAGATTTAATTGCATAGATCCGAAAGATTTTGATGCATAGATGCATGCGGATGTAGATTCAAATGGTTCAGATTGCAGGAATCTTTGGTAAGGAGGTTGCAAAAATTCAGTCAGGATCATGGCACATACAAAGGGTGTTAGAGGGATTGTGGTGCAGTCAAGTTACGTGGTTATCATTTGTGTTGACTTTCACGCGTCAGTAAAAAAGAATTTCAGTGTATGTGTATTAAGCCCGTATATGTGTTAATAAGTTTAATTTATTTGCACAGCGTTTTTTCGAATACGTTCAACTTATTTACAAAATGTCACTACTATTGATATGTCTAAACCCAAATTTTGTCTGGGCCTCGACATGAACTTGACCAAGGAACTCTCGAACGAATAAAAGGCCCATAAATGGAGTGTACCTCGCTAAACGACACGTCGTGTGCCCAAGACTTAGGGGTTGGCCAACATAAGACATCATCCAGCTTGTCGACCTGAGGTATCATCCCTTGTTACTGTGTGAGATCAATTGAGGATGTCGCACCGGCGACTTCCCCCGACATGTCATTCTCAGATGTCTTTTATCATTAAATGCACAAAATGGTCGCACCACTTACCCTGACACAAATGAATTTGGACCTGACAAAGAGGACAATTTGCCCCACCACTATACCATTAAGTCTGATACGCCGGACCACTGAAAAGCCGACTACCTTGTCATGCTGGTGTCACACAATTATGGGACTATATATACAACCTTCATCTACTACTCGTAAGTAACTTTTGAATACCTCTTTACTCTATACATTCTAGTAATTTATTGTTTTTTATCTTGTTCTTGTACACCAGTCTTACTCTCACGCCAGAAGTATATTGCCGGGATACCCTTTCGACTTAGATTATGGTGCTACTTATGCATGATGTGAAGAACAAGCTCGAGTATCCAATCGATATGTAGACTACAACTTTGGATCGGTGCAACCTATTTTCGTGCAACATTATTACGTACTTATTTTTATTTTTTTAGACTTTTCTAAAATTTTGGCTACCACTTAGGGTATGCCACGATTTTTAAAGGGAGAGAAAATAAAGGGAAGGGAAGGAAGGGGAGGGGAAGGAAAAGGAAGGGAAGGAATTTAATTTCTCCTCGAGTTCCTCCCGAGTTTGGAAGGAAAAGGAAGGAAAAATATAAAATTACATTTGTACCATTAATGAAAGAAAAAGAGAGTTTATATTTAAGGGGTAAAACAGGATTACCAAAAAAATTCTTTCATAACATTTCTTTTCTTCCATTTCCTCCCACGTTTGGGAGGATTGTGTATGAGAGAAATGTTTAAAATAATTCCTTTCATTTCCCTGCAACTCCTTCCTAAAAAATCTCGGAAGCTGTGAATGTGTGCCCCAAATTTTGTTTATTGGAATTCACGCGAGTTTGAAGACATCCGAGTTATTTGAAAAACGGAGTCGCCACGCCATTTTGATTACCTCAAAACTTTGAAAAAAAGGTTTTATTGGGTTCGGAGGTTAAGTTACCCCTTGGGAAGAACGTTTGGCGTTCACCCAAAGTGCCTTGCCGGAGCAAGTCTCCCGAGATTTCATTAATCGTGTTTGCTTGCGTGCTTTCTTTGTGTGCATGTGTTTGAGAGTAAAAGGGGGAATGTCCCAAGTTATCTTCCGGACGTACAAACCATTTGTTGGTTGTCGCTCGGGATTTCTTGGAATTTATGTATTTGGGATTATGATCCCGTCCTCATCTTATGACTTATGATCATCGCATTTTAAACCTCGGGACCCTCGGGACTTGCGTGATCGAGAGAATGACTCTCTTTTGGTCAAAGATGAGGTTCTTTTAGGAAGGAATGTCCTTAGCCCATCAATCCTACGCTTTAAGACGGTCGAGCTCGTATAGAGGCTTCATACTCATTCTTAAGCGATAATCGGAGATATAGGGTTCAAGGTTATCCTTTTCTTAAAGAAATCATGAACCTTTAATGGAAGGAACGATGCAAAGATGAGAACTTTTACACCGGTCCGTTCCAAGGTTGGGGGAAAGGAAATGCATGATGAAAAAATGACTCTTTAATGAAAAGATGACATTTTGGTTTTAGCAAATGATGCTTTTTTGATTTAAAGAAAGGATCTTTATTGCAAATGATGCATAAAGATAGGATTTTTATGCAAATGATGTATTGAAAAAGGTTTTTGAATGCAAAGGATGCATTTTTATTGGAAAAGATTTGATCTTTATATAAAGATAACATTTTTATTGGAAAATAGGGATTTTAGGTGCAAAGGATGCACCTTTATGAAAAAGACTACATTTTTATGACAAATGAGGTCTTAATGCATGCTAAGGGGAAGGGGGTGATAAAGAAATGATCTTTATGAATAAATGCCAAGTCCCAAGCAAGATATATGAATGCAATGAGCAAGTATATCAATTAAAATGCAAGGTTAGGGCGTGCGAGGTTACCAATCGTTTCCTTCGCTTCTTCGGACGGAGCTAGGAGGAGAGGTTCGTCTTGGGTCTTCAAGGAGGAGGGAGATGGCTTCTTGAGCTTCTTCTTCGCCTTCTTGAGCCTTCAAGGGTGTTCTTCACGTCTTGATTATACTGCTATGGAGTGTGTGTGTTTTTGTTGTTGTTGATTTTTGTGTTGAAATGGGTAGAGGAGGGCTCTATTTATAGGCGATGCCTGGATAAGGCTAATGAAGCCGTGCGGCTGCGGGTGTTCTTTGCAAATGAGGCCGTGCGGTCTTATCCATTGTGACTCGGCATTCTAGAATCATGCAAGGTGGCATTATTCTAGAAGCCTTCTCCTAATTAAGAAAAACGTGTTTTCTTACTTAGGAAGGCTTCCTTCAGCCCTAATTTTAATTTGGGGTTGCTCTAGGACATTTCCGGAACACTAGGAAGGTCCGGGGAATTACCGGAAAACTTACCGAAAATGTCGGGAAAATTAACCGGAAGGCATGAGCCATTTGGGTACTTACGAAGCCCTCGGCAACGTCACTTGTGGCGAGTGGGGTTGTCGATAGAAAAGGATCCAATCTGGCGAATGCCGAGATGGATTGGGTGACCAAGGTGGTCGAGTGGCTGGACCTTTTATGAAAGGCTACCTACGTATCCCGGAGGAATCAAGCCATAATCGTAGTTCGAGCATCACTAGATAGGTTAAGAACGATGTCGAGGATCCTTGAGATTTTGACAATTCGGAGGCTGTCACCTGAAGAAGCTAGAGCTTATGGCGCTATCTCTTTATGACGGAGATAGAGGTAACTTAAGTTGGGAAACTTGAGCGTACGTCACTATTCGCGGATAGTAGTAGCACAAGTTGGAATGACTTGGGCATACGTCACTATTCGCGGATAGTGGTAGCACAAGTTGGAATGACTTGGGCATACGTCACTATTCGCGGATAGTGGTAGCACAAGTTGGAATGACTTGGGCATACATCACTATTCGCGGATAGTGGTAGCACAAGTTGGAATGACTTGGGCATACGTCACTATTCGCGGATAGTGGTAGCACAAGTTGGAATGACTTGGGCATACGTCACTATTCGCGGATAGTGGTAGCAATAAGTTGGAATGACTCAGGCATACGTCACTATTCGCGGATAGTGGTAGCACAAGTTGGAATGACTTGGGCATACGTCACTATTCGCGGATAGTGGTAGCACAAGTTGGAATGACTTGGGCATACGTCACTATTCGCGGATAGTGGTAGCACAAGTTGGAATGACTTGGGCATACGTCACTATTCGCGGATAGTGGTAGCACAAGTTGGAATGACTTGGGCATACGTCAATATTCGCGGATAGTGGTAGCACAAGTTGGAATGACTTGGGCATACGTCACTATTCGCGGATAGTGGTAGCACAAGTCGGAATGACTTGGGCATACGTCACTATTCGCGGATAGTGGTAGCACAAGTTGGAATGACTTGGATGAATTTTTAGCTTGTAAATGAATGCATGAGTGTATATGGGGTAAATGAACCCTTCCTTATGCATTTGAGAGGTGGATGGGTGGTATTTACAGCCATTGACAAGTCGGGGATTGCCCTGGGAAAAACAGGATGTCTGCCGATGTCCGATGTACGATGTGGCATGTTATGTCGCACGACATGTGGCTTGTTATGTCGCGCCACATAGTAAGCCTAAACCGTGCTTTTCATTGCCTTTGGAACTCGGAATGGAATCGCGGACACGAGGTTGGAATTAGGTGACCAAAAGAGGTCACCTACCCGGCCTCCTTGGGACAATGGCAAAGAGATATTAGTCCCTCCCTATAAGGATGGAAACGGGGTGACCTAGGAGGTCAAACAACCAATCCTTCATAGGAATGTTCCAAATCAAAAGGGTGACCAATATGGTCGGGAAATTGGACTCTCATGAAAGGCTTACGCACCATTGGAGAGTGGAGAAAGAAAAAGGTGACCAATGTGGTCGGATGGCTGAACCTTTATGAAAGGCTACCTACGTATCCCGGAGGAATCAAGCCTTGATCGTAGTTCAAACTTCATCTAGACAGCTTAGGAACGATGTCTAGGATTTTCGACGTTTTGACAATTAGGAAACCGTCGCCTAGAGTTACCTCGTTATAACGGAAGTAACGAAGGCGCTTTTGGGAGAAAACGTTATCATTAGCAATTGGCACGTTACTTGAGCCTAGGGATGATTTTCTCTTGGAAACATGGTAGGGACTGGCCGGATGCACATAGGGAATGTATTTGGAAATTGTTAAAGACGGGTTTCAAGCAAGTGGGATCGTATTCCTTGGGTGTGGACCGAACCGCGTTTTTATTGAGATGTTGTCAACGTGGACTAGAATTCCTCCTTGGGCTGAGGCCTGGGTTTAAACCTCGGGTCTTGATTAAGGTCCTTTTCTTAAACTCGGCGCTTGAAGCCGATGCCGATGTGCTTTTATAACCAAAGCAGATGTTGAAGTGACCAAACCTCTCTTCTAGGGATTGATGTGCCTTATCGGCGCCCCGGTCTGAGGAAACACTTTCTGCAAAGCCCCAATATCTTACTAAAGCAAGGAAAGATCCTTTCATTTGGCAAAGCCCCGGTTGAATGAACTGAGTAGGCGAAGTGACTTGGCGAAGCCCCAGTCTGGTGACCTAGCGAAAATCCCAATATGACTGGTACTGCGGAAGTGATCCTGAGGTTGATCTGAACAAAACTGAACCCATCTAGGGACCTAGTGAAGAACCCGATATGAACCCTAAACATGGCTAAAGAAGCCCCAGTTTAAAGGAATGCTTTGACAGAGTTTTCGAGGCAGCCCTAATGCGAATTGTGGCAGAAGAGGGAAAACCTATCCTTCTCTCTCTCTTTTTTTTTTTTATTATTTTTTTTTATTTTCCTTAGTCGATCAGTCAACCTAAAGGAAATGTGAAAGAAAATATTCTTAGAAATTTATACATGCAGGGGCATATTTTTCGAAAGGTGGGAATAGATCCCGGTCTTGTGTTATTTTGATGGCCTTATTCGATGTAGGCACAAAAGCTCGCTTTGGGTCTGACTCTTTTGAGAGAGTATAAGCGTAGAAAGGTTGGTAAAAGTGTATGGAAGCCCCCGCCGACGTAAAATCTGTTTAGCACTATTTTTCCTAAGATGTAGAAAGAGAAGACTTGTCAAGACATCTGAAAACTTGTTTTATTTACAATGATCACAAGATTGCTTAAAACCCTTTATTGATGTTCGGGTTATTCAACCACTAATCTCGATATAAAAAAAAACATTCTTATTAGTCATGAGGAGAAAGTCAACCAATGTCGCGGATCAAGGTTGGCTGGGTGTGAAAGAAAGGTTTGTGTATAAGGAGGTCATTGATGAGACCGGGTTTTCTGGGATTTGACTGCGTCCATGGGAGAGGTCATTTGATGAGACCGGGTTTTCAGGAATTTGGATATGTTTATGGGAAAGGTCATTGATGAGACCGGATTTTCGGGAATTTGAATGTGATTATGAGAAAGGTCATTGATGAGATCGGATTTTGGGGAATTTGAATGTGTTTATGACCGGACCATTGCTGGTTGCCTACGTTCCCCTCATTGTGAGGAGCTCAGGTCGCCGTAGTTCGGCCTTGGCCGGACTGTTTTGGGAAATGGGATTTGTGGTTCCTTTAGTGAAAAGGCTAGGATGAGAAGACTGGATGATGAGGCATGGGCCTCGGGATGATTCCTTGACCAAGTCATTCTTTGGACAGTTGCTTCTGATTTTCGTCTTTCAATTGGGGGAGAAAGGATTTGCACGTGCCTACAGGCTTATGAAATGCTTCTGGCTTTGCTTCGACCGCCCCATTGTTATCGACAACTTTCATTCTCTGAGCTTTGATTTTGCCTGTCCGTCAAGCTTTTGATTGGCGGTGCTGGGTCCTTGGCCTCATTTTCTTTTATTTTTTTCTTTTATTTTTATGTGCAACCCTGTTTTTTGCCTAGACCGCCCTTTTTTGGGATTTTCAGCCTAGCTGGGCATTACTCTTTTTGCACTAAGATTTTTTTTCTTTCTTTTTTTTTTTTTTTTATATGTGCAACCTGTTTTTGCCTAGACTCCGCCCTTTTTCGGGATTTTCAGTCTAGCTGGGTATTACTCTTTTTGCACTACACACATTTTTTCTTTTTCTTTTTTTTTTTTTTTTTTTTTTGAAGCACCTGAGAGCCAAGGCGAGCCCCTGCTTGAACTTTCTTGATATCCTTGAGGTCTAAGGCAGGCTCCTAGGTCGTTGTCGACACGGGGTCAATCTTTCGAAGCTGAGTGACCTTTTGTTGTCCCTTGATGTTGCCGCCGTCATTGACTTGGTCAAGGTGATGGTGAGGACATGGTTTGGGAAGTGTATGGCTTGATGGAGGCTTTTTGTGGGGTAAGGAAAGTGTATGGGGAAGGCATTAGTTGACTTTCTCACACTGATTAATCAGAATGTAAATTATTTCGAGAGATTATTTGTTGAGTAATGCAAGTGATCATATAAAATAAAACCATTTCATTAAATATAATGTAGGTGTGCAAATAATGTCTTAAGTCTAGCAAGAAAAGAAGAAGACTCTTTTATAGAAAATTAAAGATTAATTACAATGTCCGTGGAGGACTTGATTGAAAAAGAAAAGTACTAGAACCTACGAAGGTTGACTGAGAGACTATTTTTTTTTTTTGTTTTTAAGGATAGGTAGACCCTAGTCTAGCTACTCTTCGTGGGTTGGACTGCCAGGGAGCTTGAGCTTTCCTTCGTAGATCAGCCACTGAATTTCTTTCTTCAGATCCACACACTTGTCTGTCACATGACCATAATGCTTGTGGTACTCACAGAACTTGGTCTTGTCAACTCTACTTGGGTTTCTTGGCTTATGATTCTCGAGAGGTGTGAGAAGGCTTCGCTTCACCAAATCGTTGAAAACTTTGCTCATGGGCATCCCAAAATCATCAGGCTGACGTTTTGAACCTTGCACTTCTTGAATTGACCTCTTGTCATAACTTTCTGTCTTTGGCCCATGGAGGTTCTCAAGCTTCCCATCTTCTATCAACTTCTGGATCTCATGCCTCAAATAGGTTCAATCATCAGTGTTGTGCCCATGGTGTTGATGGAAAAGGCAATGCTTGGACTCATCCAACCGAATACTGGGGTTCCTGGGCTTCCAATTCTCCAGTGGCTTTATCAGTTTTTCTTTCACTAGCTCTTCCAGAATCTTGCTTAAAGGCATCTCTGTATTGTTAAAGTGAAAGGAGCGAAGTTTTCGGGGGACCTTGTTATTCTCAAGACTCAGATTCCCATTGTCCAATTGGTTCCACTGTTGGATTTGGCTGAAGGAAGCTGTGACATTCTTTCCTTTGTGAGGTACTGGTGCTGACATGGGTACGGTTGCAGTTTGGTGCTGGTGGCATTGGGTCATGCTTGGTGGAGTCATTTCCTTGCCTGGTTCGACGTCTGGGGTCAAGGGAGTATTGATACTCATCATGAAGTCAAACTTCTCTTGCATTTGTTTCACTTGCTCCATCAACATTGCCACATAGGGGTCAACGGGGACTCTTGGGCTACCGGAACTGGCAACAGGACTTGTAGTAGCAAACTGACGGCTGAATTCATTAAGTCCGGTAGGTGACAGCTGAAAACTCGGATCATCCTTTGGCAACTCATGATCGCATTCAGGCGAGTATAGGGGCTTCAGAACATAGCCACATATCTCAAACTGATTATGTGAGGTTGGAGCATAAACTGGCAGGTATTGCTGAAAGTGAGAGACAGGTGGGGTGAAGCCCAATCCGTTCTGAGGAGCTGAGGGCAATGGGGCCCTGATGAGCTGGGATGTTGAAAAGGACTGAGGAGAAGTGGTCCTTGGCAAGGGATCATATGTGGATGGAGGAAGGTATTGGTTATAGGCTGGGGGAACCGAGATGGCTACTGAGTCTCATCTTCGACCACTACCGCAGAACCGTTCGACTCAACCGTGACTCGAACTCCATTGCGGCGAAGAGCACCGATGAGCAATGACAATGCTCTTCGTGATCCTTCGGGCATTTTCCAAAGCCAGACTAACTCTTCCTTCCTAATTATCCGATTTCCCATACCCTCACCGCTTTACATTAAATCTGCCATTCTGACTCTCTGAGCTGATGAACTGTCTGAACTGAAAAGCCGCTGACCCAGTACTCTCGCTCACTTCTTTTTCGCTGCGGGAAAGGGATAGGCAAGGTTTAGACTCGGGGATAGGTAAGGTTTAGACTCGGGGATAGGTAAGGTTTAGACTCGAAGGCTCAAGTAACATGCCCTTATCGCTTTAACTTTTGCTCGAAACGCATTTTCTCCTAATCCTAATTGATCGGAAAAGATGAGACCTTGAAAGGTCAAGATTGGAAGTAGAGATCGGACCGAAGGGGGTCACGATTAAGGATTTGACCATGAAAGGTCGAGTCGGGAAATCGGAGATCGGACCGAGGAGGTCTCGATTAGAGATTGACCATGAAAGGTCGGGACAAGAAAATCAAAAATCGGACCGAAGAGGTCTCGATTAGGGTTTGACCATGAAAGGTAGGGATAAAGAAAACGGAGATCGGACCGAAAAGATCTCGATTAGGGATTTGACCATGAAAGGTCGGGATGAGGAAAACGGAGATCGGACCGAAAAAGGTCTCGATTAGGGATTTCAGAGATAGGAACATGCAATTATGATTACACTAATTGTTCAAGTTTACTTAAAACAATGTCTTTTATTAACCTCTAATTGGTTGGAAAAGGGGTTCTGCCCTTCTTTTTCACAACTACTCTAGATCATGGATCAGTGGGTTCCGTCACTACGTCTATAAGCCCCTCGTATTCCACCTGTATTTCGACCTCCCAGGGTGGATGCCCGGCGAGGGTCCTATAGGGCACGCGGATCCCACCGACCGAGAGTAAAGAACGCTCCTATCGGGTCTAGCGGGTCATAGGACCTTTCAACGCACGAGCGATGCGGATTATAGTCAAGGCAATACCGGGAAAGTCTCGTCTCTCTGCCTTGACGGATCTTTGACAGAGTTTCACTTGAGCGAATGACGGTTTTTTGACTTTCGGTAATGTCCGAGAATATAATAGGCATGGGTCGGGTGGCAAAAGCCGGATGACACAGTGTCACATTGAACTTCGTTGCATACGCAAAGGCGTGACTCTAATCGAAGTCAATGCCGGTCAAGATCTTGCCAATTTTTCCTTGTCGGAAATTTGGCAGAGCTTCGCTTGAGCGAAAGATCTTTTGATTTTTGGCAAAGACTCGGTCTTGACTCTTACGCATTCCGTGCGGGTCAAGGTCAATAGTCAATGTCGGAGTCAAGATCCCACCGATTTTTCCTTGTCGGAATTTCGGCAGAATTTCGCTTGGGCGAAAATCTTGGCTTCCGTTTATGAGTTAAGGCTTGACCTTTACGTGGGTATGCAACTGGGCTATATGACACGGACTAGACCAAAAACCAACCAAAAGTCACGGTTTTTTGAAACGTGTGACACGGACTGTGCATTGGTCGACACCGGCCGCCATGGGGAGTGTTGGGATGATTCCGTGCGCGCCCGGAGCATCGTAAGGCCGTCCGTGATCGCACTGGAACCACCCTCGGGTTTGAAGGACGTGCGTGCAAAAGTGTACAGGATATATCAGGTGCGCGTAGTGTGCGGTCTCCTAAAAATGTTCCTTTTTGAGTTAAAACAGAGATTTTCATAAATGTGTTTTAAAGGAATGATTTTCGGGACGGGGAAAAATGCAACACATAAGCACGTAAATTTTCTGGGAGCCCCAGTCGGTCATGGAGCCGAGTAGCCCCAAGCCGCTAGGATCGCCAGATTAACCATGATTTTTCCTGGTGGAATTGCCACCGAGGTCGTATGGTCGAATCCTATGAGGATTGAGCCGTACGACCGCATGGATCAATTTTCCAGTTCCACTCCTTCGCTATTTTTCTGGTTGTTTCCCTTTTCAAAGTATGCAAAGATTCCAAGATGCAAATGATGCAATGCATGGTAAAGAAAGCAAGCACGATTAATGAAATCGACGACGGGAGTCTAACCCGCTCAAAGGGAAAAGCTTTCTTATTTTTTCAAAAAATTTTCGAAAAGGGATACTGGTACGTGGGATTGTTAAACCACCGGTTATCCCAAGCCCCGGGTTAGGGAGCGATACAGGAAGGTTAAGTGGGGTCCACCTATATACCAAGTATCGATTTTTGTTTTGAAAATAAAGCTTTTCTCCTTTGGGTTTCCCCAGCGGAGTCGCCAAACTGTGAATGTGTGCCCCAAATTTTGTTTATTGGAATTCACGCGAGTTTGAAGACATCCGAGTTATTTGAAAAACGGAGTCGCCACGCCATTTTGATTACCTCAAAACTTTGAAAAAAAGGTTTTATTGGGTTCGGAGGTTAAGTTACCCCTTGGGAAGAACGTTTGGCGTTCACCCAAAGTGCCTTGCCGGAGCAAGTCTCCCGAGATTTCATTAATCGTGTTTGCTTGCGTGCTTTCTTTGTGTGCATGTGTTTGAGAGTAAAAGGGGGAATGTCCCAAGTTATCTTCCGGACGTACAAACCATTTGTTGGTTGTCGATCGGGATTTCTTGGAATTTATGTATTTGGGATTATGATCCCGTCCTCATCTTATGACTTATGATCATCGCATTTTAAACCTCGGGACCCTCGGGACTTGCGTGATCGAGAGAATGACTCTCTTTTGGTCAAAGATGAGGTTCTTTAGGAAGGAATGTCCTTAGCCCATCAATCCTACGCTTTAAGACGGTCGAGCTCGTATAGAGGCTTCATACTCATTCTTAAGCGATAATCGGAGATATAGGGTTCAAGGTTATCCTTTTCTTAAAGAAATCATGAACCTTTAATGGAAGGAACGATGCAAAGATGAGAACTTTTACACCGGTCCGTTCCAAGGTTGGGGGAAAGGGGAAATGCATGATGAAAAAATGACTCTTTAATGAAAAGATGACATTTTGGTTTTAGCAAATGATGCTTTTTTGATTTAAAGAAAGGATCTTTATTGCAAATGATGCATAAAGATAGGATTTTTATGCAAATGATGTATTGAAAAAGGTTTTTGAATGCAAAGGATGCATTTTTATTGGAAAAGATTTGATCTTTATATAAAGATAACATTTTTATTGGAAAATAGGGATTTTAGGTGCAAAGGATGCACCTTTATGAAAAAGACTACATTTTTATGACAAATGAGGTCTTAATGCATGCTAAGGGGAAGGGGGTGATAAAGAAATGATCTTTATGAATAAATGCCAAGTCCCAAGCAAGATATATGAATGCAATGAGCAAGTATATCAATTAAAATGCAAGGTTAGGGCGTGCGAGGTTACCAATCGTTTCCTTCGCTTCTTCGGACGGAGCTAGGAGGAGAGGTTCGTCTTGGGTCTTCAAGGAGGAGGGAGATGGCTTCTTGAGCTTCTTCTTCGCCTTCTTGAGCCTTCAAGGGTGTTCTTCACGTCTTGATTATACTGCTATGGAGTGTGTGTGTTTTTGTTGTTGTTGATTTTTGTGTTGAAATGGGTAGAGGAGGGCTCTATTTATAGGCAGTCTGGATAAGGCTAATGAAGCCGTGCGGCTGCAGGTTCTTTGCAAATGAGGCCGTGCGGTCTTATCCATTGTGACTCAGCATTCTAGAATCATGCAAGGTGGCATTATTCTAGAACCTTCTCCCTAATTAAGAAAAACGTGTTTTCTTAATTAGGAAGGCTTCCTTCAGCCCTAATTTTAATTTGGGACTGCTCTAGGACATTTCCGGAACACTAGGAAGGTCCGGGGAATTACCGGGAAACTTACCGAAATGTCGGGAAAATTAACCGGAAGGCATGAGCCAGATTTGGGTACTTACAGAAGCATGCTTATGAATGAAATTATTTTAGAAATCTCCTTTTTTCTTTCCATTCCTCCATTTTTAAAACTTGGAAGCACGCAGTTAATACTAAACAAAATCATTAATATAATATAGTGATAATAATAAGGTTTAATTCCTCAAGGGCCCCTTTGCCCAAATAATTCTCCATAAAAACCCATGAATTTACTAAAATCGTCGTTTAACTTTAGACTCAGATTAAAATACCACCAAAACCCACTACATTTGTATAACCTGGTTGATGTATAACAGGCGGCCCGGGCCGCCGAAGAAGCCCAATGCTAAGACGGATCAGCCCAACCCGCCGGTCTGGATGAAGACAAGCTCCATTAGCCCGTTTTAAATTTCAAAAAATCAAAAGGCCAAATGGGGGTGGTAGGATTCAAACTCTGGTCATTACAGCAAATAGGAAGCATCTATCTACTAAACAAACCACTTACATGTACTAAGTCTTAGAATATTTAATCATAATTCTTAAAACATAATTGGGCATACTTAAAAAATGCCTAAATATTTAATGAAATAATTTTTAAAAATATAAAGGCCTAAAACTTTAATTAAATAAAGAATATTGATGCTGCAGGAATTGTGCTTATCAGTAATCCTCCACGTGGCAGGACTAATCACCTGGCTCCTTGACCTGAAATCAGAACCCACGACTAGCCGGATGTGTCTCCGGCGAAGACGCTCGGGCGTGAGAGTAAGATAACGGTTGTATATAGCACAAGATGTATTGAATAATGAATTCAGATAACAAAATGGCAGTTACCTTTCACCGTTTGATAGTGATGAAGTATTTATAGGTGGTGGCCTTTGTATATTTGGTGGTGCTACATGAGCTCCGAAATTATAGCGGCGGTTATGGTCATGAGAACGTGCCTGTAACCGTCCCTGATTTATAGGGATGCTGTTATGGAATGATTTGACCCATGTGCATCCACATCTGTTAGGTCAACATTTGGTGGTTAGGTCAAGGTCGCCATTTGTGGAATGGTCGACCTGACTGGCGGGTAGAGCATGGTTCGTACCCGAATTGTAGTATGGATCATGAGGTCGGACTAAGTTAGGTCGGGACCTGGTAGGTCGGACCATGGACTTAGTCGACGGATACTTGAGATGGGCTTGGGGCCTTGCTCTGATTGGGCCAGCTTCATTGAGAATGTGGGAGTCAAGGCTGTCTGTGATTGGGCTTTACTCATTTGGCCCAACTCGACACTTTTGGTATGTTCAGTGGCCCCCAACTTTCGAGTTGACTTTGTCGACTAGGAAGTTAAGGAAATCTCAATGGAAATTTGTTGTTACTCGCAGGTCGATACTCGCAATGAAGTTTAGTCGACTATGATGATGTGGCACAATCTTGGACGTCGATGACGAACGGTTAGATCAGAACGAGCACCATTTTTCTGTCATCATTACTGTTTTGACGCTTGGTAGTCTTTCTCGAAAACCGCTTCAGCGTTTAATTTTGGAAAATTAATTTTGAATTTCTTTTCCCTTTCCAAATTTGGGAAAATATAAATACTCAAAAACCCTTTCTGATTCGAATTCTTACCGTCTTCAAACTCTTCTTCCTCGGCGATAATTGAGGAATTGCAGCAGGATTTAACCCAGGCTTGCGTCTTTGTCTACGACTCTCCCTTCTGCAATCAATTGAGGTATTTATCTTGTACCTTTGCTTTAGGGTTTTAATTCATGCTCTATTTTCATTTTCGCCATGGCTAGAACCTTCCGTAGTGAACCTGGCGCTTGGTATGGGTACTGCACTGTTGACCGTAGGGTGTATAAGAACGTGAACGGTGAGTGGAGAGTGATGTCCTTGGATGAATGCGCCTCTATCTTGACTAGGTGGGAGTTGAATTTCAGTGAGATAGGTTTGCCCATTGTAGGGGATGTTGAAAATCTAGTAGTCGATGATTCAAATATCGTCACTTTCCATCTGTTTCACGAACTGCTCGACCATATCACTTTGTTTTATGTTAGGGACGTCCATAAACCTTCCTTCCTTAGAAATAGAATAGGTTTTCCGGGGGAGTCTAGGTCGCCCTTAGGTAGGTCGACTGAATGTGATCGTAGGACTGACTCCCCTGCTTCCTCTTTTGTTTGTACATATATGACGACTCAAGGTGGAGTTACAGCTTCAACTTCTTCAAGTCCTCGAATAGTGGATGCGTTTGGCTCCTCCGTTGTACCGGGGAAGAATGAGAGAGGATACATACCCAATAGGCCTCTTCGAGGAAAGAAAAATATGGAGTCCCGATATGACATGGTTTATGATTTTTGTGGAGTGAGTAGAGTGGATTATAGGGTAACCATCCTTAGTAAGGCGGATTTTATGGCTAAGTTCCGTACCACCTTCACCACTGATGCCACTAGGGTGGCCTTCTTTTATGGACAGTTTGAGGCGGGGTTGAGGTTGCCATTGGATCCTTTCATCAATGAATTCCTTGAGTGTATGGATGCTCTTCCTCTCCAGCATGGGGCCAACACCTGTAGGGTCCTGATATGTTTTGCCATGGTATGTAGATTCCTAGTCCATGAGCCCTGCATGAGAGTTTTCAAAGAGTTTTTTGCTCCTAAGCTCGACAAGGCTGATTGGGGGATTAGCACTCCTTCTAAACCCAACTCCCCAAAGCTGTTTGCCAATCTTCCCAACAAACATAGCGGTTGGAATTCCCATGTGGTAGTTGTAGAGAGTAGGCTGGGATGGGAGTTCCCTTTGCCAAATAGCGAGTCTGACGTTATTGACGAGGAGAATTACTGGGAGCCTCCATGGCACCAAACTTTGTATAGGAAACTGTGCGCATTGGTCGCGAAAGGGCCCATTAGCTGGGAGTTGCTAGGGACGACCAAGTGCAACTATATCCAGGCTGGAATGATGCCTGGGGATGGAGTGGTGGAGCCCCTTGTTCCTGTGTTGAGAGGCCAGGTATATCCAGACTGGGTTACTCATTCTTTGGGTAGGTTGAAGGAGAACTGTCAATTTTGTCAGAAGAACGAAAATTATTGCAAAGATAACGGAGAGCATATTGGTGGTAAGGGTTTACTTGACCTGTATTCATTAGCTCGTCCACTGTTAACTTGCATAAGTAACTTTTTATTGGCACATAGAATTATTTTGAGCTGCATACACAACTCTTAGCTCGTCTATTGCCTGCTCGTATGTAGAACTAGTTAGCTCGTACATAGAACTATTTCGAATTGCAACTCTGTACTTATCAAATTGCCTGCTCGTATGTAGAATTAGTTAATTCGTACATAGAACTGCTCTGAATTGTTTCAATTACCTCGCCAATTGTTTGTTCGTACATAGAACTGTTTTGAATTGCCGAGCTAACACTTGATTACTTTGATGTCGTGTAGTTTTGACTCCCGAACAAGAAGCGAATATGGTGCGCATCGTTGGAGTTTCTGATAAGAAGAAAGCCAAGAGGGCTCATGGGGCTGCCAATGCTAAGGCGAGCAGAGAGAGAGAAGCTGCTGCGAGGAACAATCTGCTCCCAAAGGATGTTGCTGGGATGATCCCAATGGAAGAGGTCGAGCTGGAAGACCCTTTGCAGAGTGGTACCCAATCAAATGACGCTAATGAAGGGGGTGACGAGTCCCAAAGGTCAGTTAGGGCAAGTCTGAGCTCCGACCCAATTCAAGATGCCAATGTGGAGACCTCTGGAGCTAGGATGGCGGGGGTTAGCCCTTTACAGGTTGTCAATGTTGATGATGATGACATGGAGGAAGATGATGACGATCGTCCTCTGAGCTCGAAGAAGAGGTCTCGATATGAGAAGGGAAAGTCTGTGTCTTCGAGCCAATTGCCTCCACCAACCTCCTCTCCCCCTAGTAAAGAGTCTCTTGATGAAAAGATGAGGAGGTTGAGTGACGTTCCTCCACTAGCAGGGGTCAACAGCTTGAGCCGCCGTTACCCCGATATGAGCCTGGGCCAAGTTATTGTTAGGAGGGCAATAGATGTCGACCTCCTAGCTCATTTTGTCGATAAGGGATCACCCCGAGGAATTCTCAGCTCGCTCTGGGATGGCTCATTGTGAGGTAATTTTTCACTTTCCTTTTCAGTCTAGTTGCTTGTTCTTTTACTCGACCAACTTGACTTCCGAGCTAACTCTTCTCTGATTTCCTTTAATGCAGAATCTTACTATGGTCGAGCAAGTTAAATGCTCTTGGAGGGCCTCCATTGAGAGGGAGAGGTAGGCTCTTAAGGACTTATCCAAGAAGTCCCAAGAGCTGTCTGAGCTAAGAGAGAAATTTAATGACTTGGACAACTCATATGACGCCATGGAGATGGTCAAGAAGAAAGCCCTGGTAGATCTTGAAGCTGCTGAGTCCAAGCTCAAGGAGGCGGAGGTAGAGAGAGATGCTGAGAAGAAGGAGTTGGAGAAAACCAAGACGGAGCTGGCAACAGTTTCCAAACTGCTGAAGGATAAGGATACCTTCCTGGTCGAGCTGCAGGAAGAGCGTCGACTTGAATGGGGAAAATGGCAAGAAGACCTTCAGGTCGCTGTTACTGCTGCTGCTAAGGATGCTGCTGAAGCTGCCATTGATCAATTCAAAGAGGGCGATGAATACTATAATACCATCGTGGCCAAGGCGCAGGATTTTCTGGAGGTAGGAAAAAGACATATGGCGCGTCGAGCACTGGTGGATTCAACAGCTACAGTTACCATCGAGCAATTAGCTCGTTGGTTCTCTGAATCCCAGTACGACATCGCAGCTCGTAGGGGTCACTCGCTCGTTCCTTATCTTGAGAACGACCTAGCCTTCATTGCTCAAGAAGACAAAGAGGATGGTTGTGAACCGTGGGTGGCCCCCGAGATTGTTGAAAGGAACTTCGATGTCGTCTTGCAAGAGCTTGAAGATGCCGACACTATGGAAGAAGAAAATGAGCGGGTATATTCAGAGTTGGGTAAACCTTTAGACCCTCAGCAACAGATCCAGTTAATGAACTTCGAGCTGCTGATGACGACCCCAATGCCTCTGATCAAGCTGTTTGATTTTTGATGAACTTTTGTGTAATGGAACAAGCCTCAAAACAATTCGCTTTTTTGTTCTTTAAACTTGAATGCCTTGGCCCTGTTTTTTAGGAGGCACAATACTTTTTGTAAATTTATTTGTCTAAGTCTTGGCCCACTTTGGGAGACTTAATTATGTTTAATCTTAGCTGACTTCTCTTTTTTGCATGTTGTATGCTTTTGATGTAAGTGTCGAGCTAGATATAGTAGGGCAAACGAGTCACCCTAAGACCAAGGTCGACTTATCCTGTAAAGGTTCAGTCGACCTTTGATTTGCATGGTTTTTGGTAACAAGATTGACTAAGATTCGATCCTGTTCATCTCATCAAAGCTGACCAAGGGTCGAGCTTATTTGAACAAAGTCGACCCTAGGTCGGACTTATTTTAAGGAGTGAAGCTGATTGAGAATCGAGCTAAACTAGAACAGACTGACTAAGAGTCGAGTTTGTTAGAACGAAGTCGACTAAGAGTCGGACTTGTTTAGATGAACGAAGCTGATTAAGAATCGAGCTTGTTAAAGCGAAGCTGACTAAGAGTCGAGCTTGTTAGAACAAAGTCGACTAAGGGTCAGACTTGTTTTACATGAACAAAGCTGATTAAGAATCGAGCTTGTTTAAAACAAAGCTGACTATGAGTCGAGCTCGTTGAAGTTAGTGTTACACAGTGTTGGGTTGAACAAAGGTGCAATTTTTATTGAAGTAGGGAAACGTTTACATCAATCTGAAAACTAGAGCTAGGACAAGCTTGAACTTGGAAGTTGAAAACTAGAAGTAATACTTGATGAGGTGAGTGGAGTGCCAAGGATGTTTCAACTCTTCACCATCAGGATGAGCAATCATGTAGGTCCCCTCTTTGACAATTCGAGTAACTATGTAAGGACCTTCCCAATTAGGAGATAGCTTGTTCTGCTGAGTTCTTCTTCCCGTTGCTTCGATCTTTCTCAATACATGATCTCCTACTTGGAATGATCTCGACTTGACCTTCTTGTCGTGGTAACTTTTAGTTCGCTGCTTGTAGTTAACCATTCGAAGGTAGGCCGTGTCTCGCTTCTCGTCGATTAAATCAAGGTCGATCAATCTGTTGGTGTCATTCTGCTCTTGATCAAAGAAAGTCACTCTAGCAGTAGGGAATCTGAGCTCAGCAGGTGCCATGGCCTCTGATCCATATGTTAGAGCGAATGGGGTTTCCCCCGTAGGCCCCCGAGTGGTTGTGCGAACTGCCCAAAGAGCAAGGGGGAGTTCGTCCAACCAGTTGTTGCGTCGACCTACGAGGCCCGTCTTGAGTGAAGATAGGACAAGTTTATTCGCTGCTTCAGCTTGCCCATTTCCTTGAGGATAGGCGACAGAAGATTGCTAATGCTTGATCCCTACCCGATTCATCTCTGCTTCGAAGGCTCTGGAGAAGTGCAGTCCGTTGTCTGATACTATGGCTCGAGGAAAACCAAACCGACACCAAATGAAATCGTGAATGAAGTTGATAGCATTCTCCTCTGTGATGCGAGCTAATGGTTTGGCCTCAACCCATTTAGTGAAGTAATCTATGGCAACGATCACATACTTGCAATTTCCCCGGGCGGGAGGGAAGGGTCCAATCAAGTCGACACCCCACATGTCAAATGGCCAAGTTGCAATCACTGGAGTCTGCTCGGTGGTAGGCATATGAGGTAAGTTGGAAAACCTTTGGCATTGATCACATTGTTGAAAAAAGTTATGAGTATCATCTCTCATGTGCGCCGCAGTACCCCAAAGTGATTAACTTGTCGCCAAGAAGAGTTCCGCCCCCTGGTGTCCGCCACAAATCCCACTGTGTACTTCATGTATCAATAGGGCGACCTCTTGAGGGTGGATGCACTTTAGCAACGGTCGAGTGTAGGATCTTCTGAACAGATTGCCTCCTTGAATGACGTATCTCGGAGCTTTCTTTTTGATTGCTCGAGCTTTCTTCTCGTCATCGTGCAGCTCGCCACTTTCTATGTACGCCTTCATTTCTTCGATCCAACACTTCTCATAAGCCCAATTTCTTGTAGTGTCCTCTTGGCTAATAATCGGATTTTTATTCTCTCATGTCCGGATTTTCGAGGAAAGAGATGGGCTCTTCATGTGGCTCATCCGAAGTGGCTAATTTCGAGAGGAGGTCGGCTAGCTCGTTGTCTTCCCTTCCAATCCTCTCGAATCTCCTGCACTTCTAAATCCTTTATTAGCTCCTTCACCAGGTCGCAGATTTGATCGAGTGGAACTAAGCACCTCGTACTCGCCTCGACCCGGTTGACTATCGCTTGGGAATCACAATAAGCCATGATTTTAGTCGCTCCAAAACACTTGGCATATTCTATGGCCGCTATCAAGGCTTCGTATTCACTCGATTGTTGGAAGCATCAAACTTGAACCTTAGTGACTCCTCGTACACTGTCCCAGATTCTGGTTCAATTAGCACTATCCCAGCTCCACTGCTATTCTTGGTCGCTGACCCATCTGAGTAGACCTTCCAACAATCGTCGGTAGGGTTGGTGGCGACTGGGGACTCTGGCTCTTTCCCTTTAGTTTTCTCTTTGGAGCTCGCCGTTCGCCGTCTTCCTTGGTGAACGTAAGCTCGACTCAAGAAATCTCGCTAGAGCTTGCGCCTTCAGCGCCTTTCGAGGTCTATACTCAATGTCAAATTCAGTAAGGGCAATTGACCAATTGAGCAGTCGACTTGAACTCTCCGGCTTGTGTAATATTTTTCTCAAGGGCGCATTGGTTAGTACCACAATAGGGTGGGCCAAAAAATAAGCTCGCAGCTTCCTTGAAGCTACGACTAGAGCATATGCGACCTTTTCAAAGATTGTAGTATCTCGCTCTCCACATCCGATAAGGCTTTGCCGATGTAGTACACCGGCTTTTGAAGCCCTTCCTCTTCTCTAATCAAGATCGCTGCCATCGACTTGTCTCCCACGCGTATAGATACACAAACAATGTTTCGCCAGTGGTCGGGCTACTCAAGAGAGGTGGAGTAGTGAAATTACCCGATCTTTTTCGCGCGCGGGCGGGGGGCGCGGAAAAGGCGGTTGTCTTTCGCGGAGGGGTTGGTGTCTGAGACCTCGCTTCATGGGAAGGAACAAAATGAGGAGTCGCCACGCGGTTTTTGTATTTTGAGCCCAAACGTTGAGAAACGACTTTTGTGAAAAGGTGTCGTTTTTATTGGTAGCAAAAACTTAGGAAAAGGCTTTTTGAAACCGGGGATCATTTTTATTGGCAAAGAAAAACGAGTAAAAAGCTTTTTTGTACCGTAGATTGTTAGGTTCGAGGTCGTTACGTTTCGGGTAGAGTATGACGAGATCGCCCGAAACGCCTCGCATGACGAGTCTTTCTACCTTTGTCGAAATCGTGTGTGTGTGTGTGTGTGTTTTGAAATGGGGGCTTGAATGACAAGCTTAATCTTGGTTTGAATGACAAACGTTGATTAGGTGACTTTTGAAAAGACGAGCGTTTGAATGACAAACGTCGGTTTGAGTTTGAAATGAGCGTTTGCGTGGCAAACGTCGATTTTGAGTTGAAATGAGCGTTTGCGTGGCAAACGTCGATTTTGAGTTGAAATGAGCGTTTGCGTGGCAAATGTCGACTTTGAGTTGAAATGAGCGTTTGCGTGGCAAACGTCGACTTTGAGTTGAAATGAACGTATGCGTGGCAAACGTCGATTTTGAACCGTGCGAGTCATTGTTAACGATTTTTACGGGAAAAATGCATATTAAATGATTTTTAAGTGTCAAATGGCGGCTTGGAGTTTGAAGATGAGCGTTCGGAGTCCGAACGTCATTTCGCGTGTTTTGAAAGAGAGTTCGACGGACGAACTCCGGTTTTGAACCGGGCATTACATTGTTAACGATTTTTACGGGAAAAATGCGTATTAAATGACATGCGATCAACGAATCGGGTTGCGACTCGGACTTTGAAAAGTAAATACTATCACAATCCAAACGGATCGGACTTGTAAATGACAGTATTTAAAGCGGTGTCAACGGAATCAAACGATCCGGATTCGTAAATGACGATCGACGAGGCCAAACGGCTCGGAATTGTAAATGACGATCAACGAGGCCAAACGGCTCGGAATTGTAAATGACGATCAACGAGGCCAAACGGCTCGGAATTGTAAATGACGATCAACGAGGCCAAACGGCTCGGAATGGTAAATGACATAGAGTAAACGGAACGGGGTCGGAACGCCGTTTTAACCCGTGATTACTTCTCTTATGGAAAGAGAAGAGGATCGAGGGGCTAAAACGTATCGGACCCCGTTAGACGGAGGCGTCTACATTTTGATAACGGCGTTCGAAACGGTTATAGCGACTGGCGCGTAAACCGAGACGGAACGGGAGATTTAGAGAGAAGGAGTTATACCTATGGCTAGGGTCGACTCCTTTGGCTCGGGAGGTGTGTACGGGACACGGTAAGTGTTTCGAAAGGTTGTTTCGAAGTTGTAGGGTGCGTATTTGATCGAAATATGAATGTTTCACGCGAATCGAGACAGAATGGGAGCTCGGGAGGGGTGAAAACCAGTGTGGACCGTGGGGGTGGTGAAGTTTTGGTGTAAAAATCCCCTCTTCTTTGGCTTTGACACCATTTCTATTTATAGGTGAAATTTGCGTAGGAGTCCTGACGGACTTGGCCGAATCCAGGGGTTTTGTGGTATTTTGGGAATTTGAAGGACTTGTCGGCAATTTCGTAAAATGTGCACAGTGAGTCCCACTGACTTGGCTTGCAAACCAGGGGCATTTTGGTATTTTCAAATTTGATTTGTGATTGAAAGGTGACGAGAGGGAGGTGGCATGCCGGACACGTGTCCATGACTCACCCTGCATGGGAGTTCGTTCCCCTGGTCCCGCTTTGTCCGTTTTTAAAATAACAGTCCGGGAAATGTCCGAAACGCCCCCGGAAAGTGCCGGAAAATGCGTTTTTCAAAGAAAGCCATACTTTTACGTGAGATGTCACGTGCTAAGTACGGTTTGACGTCGGGATGCATGGGGCAGTCCCAGGGACGTCTCGTTGGCACGGCAACGGGGAGTTTAACGAGTTCCGCTAACTCCGGAGCGGGCCGCTAACGGATTTCAGTTAACTTTCTGACGGATTTGGACGATCCGGATTTGGGTACTTACAGTTAGCCCCTCAGCGACGTCTCCTCCGAAGGAGGTGGGGTCATTGAAAAAAGATAAGGATCCAAATCGGGATGCCTTACTTTGAAAGAGACCTGGGCGATCAGCTGGCTGGACCCTTAGTGAAAAGGATTCCTACGTATCCCGAGCGGGAATCAAGCCGATCGTAGTTCGAAAAGGGGCAAGGGCCGCGCATGGGGACCTTGACCTGCGCGAGACTTATTAGGAGGCGTCTAAACCTGGATGAGACCATTCGCGAGGTGTCTGAACCTGAATGGAGACTATTTGGAGGCGTCTGAACCTGAGAGGAGACCATTCGCGAGGTATCGGAACCTGAATGGAGACTATTGGGAGGCGTCTGAACCTGAGACTTCTGAAACCTTCGAGGGCATGTGGCGCCTCAAACCGGAGTTGCGATGCTGACGAGGGTGTTCGCGCCTTGGGTGCTGGGATTATTGCCGCGCGCTTTATCCTGCTGGGATGAGCGTTCGGGCTTACCTGGATGGCCGAAGAGGGATTGTTGCAAGGCGTTCGTGCCTTGGGGTTCGGGCTTATTGCTGTTGCCGCTGAGGTGGAACGATCGGGCTTACGACTGGCGGCCGGGGAGATGAATGTTCACTTGCTGAAGTGAAAAGGTGTTCGGGCTTACGACTGGCGGCCGAAGAGATGACTGTTTGCAAGGCGTTCGTGCCTTGGGGTTCGGGCTTATTGCTGTTCCCGAAGAGATGACCATTTGCAAGGCGTTCGTGCCTTGGGGTTTGGGCTTATTGCTGTTGCCGAAGAGATGACCATTTGCAAGGCGTTCGTGCCTTGGGGTTCGGGCTTATTGCTGTTGCCAAAGAGATGACTGTTTGCAAGGCGTTCGTGCCTTGGGGTTCGGGCTTATTGCTGTTGCCGGAGAGATAACCGGCGAAGGTCTCGATAAGAGAGTGGAGGTCGGACCGCGAAGGTCGGGATTGAATGTTTGAGATGGGACCGTGAAAGGTCGAGCGGGGAATTGAAATCGGACCGTGAAAGGTCTCGATTTGAGAATTGAAATCGGACCGTGAAAGGTCGCGATTGAGGATTGAAATTGGACCGTGAAAGGTCGCGATTGAGGATTGAAATCGGACCGTGAAAGGTCGCGATTGAGGATTGAAATTGGACCGTGAAAGGTCGCGATTGAGAGTTGAAACCGGACCGTGAAAGGTCGCGATTGAGGATTGAAATCGGACCGTGAAAGGTCGCGATTGAGGATTGAAATCGGACCGTGAAAGGTCGCGATTGAGGATTGAAATCGGACCGTGAAAGGTCGCGATTGAGGATTGAAATCGGACCGTGAAAGGTCGCGATTGAGACTTGAAATCGGATCGTGAAAGGTCGCGATTGAGGATTGAAATCGGACCGTGAAAGGTCGCGATTGAGACTTTATGGTGAGGACCATTATTAAATTTTAACGTCGGGAGACGGAATAGTAACTGAAATGTCCGGAGACATGGTTGAACGTTTGAATGTCAAACGTCAATCGGATCGATTTTAACGTCAGAGACGAGCGTTAGCGAGAACTAACTTTGATTTATCCTCTGGGGATAGGGTGTTAGAAATGTCTAATCGGGAAATTTTACACTTTTGGGGGCCAAAAGTGGTAAAATTGGAATTGCCAAAAGCCGAGGGGCAAAAGGGGCAAAATTTATTCGGTGTGCGCAAGAGTCCCATTTGGACTTTTACTGATTTTCCAGAATCTTTTTAAATGCCGAGGCTGGGGAAGAAAAGGGCCATTTTCTTCCATTATTGCCGGCGAGAGAGGAGAGAAAAGAGAGAAAAATCCAACCCAAATTGCAAGGTTTGCTCGAATTTGTGAGGGAAAATCGCTATGGAGGGTGAAGGAGGACCAATGGCTCGCCACGGAAGGACCGACGACGAAAGAACTCGATTGGTTTGGACCATTCGAACCACCACTCTTCCATTGAATCCAGCGGAGTTTTATCCGGCGAGGGACCGCCACAACTCCAAGGGAGGGATCGAAAGACACGTAAGTTCCCTACAAATTCCATTAATTTCAAGAATGTGCATTCTTTAAATGTTAGAAATTTGTTAGGAATTTACTTAGGGATTTTGGTGCCCGAATTGGGGCTTTTGACTTTGCTATGAACCTTTGTCGAAATTGACTAGGATGTAGTTCAATTGACACTATGGGTAGATGACATAAAAATTTTGGTTGCAAAATTCCATGTCTAAATGCATTTTCCAAAATTAAAGTAGCTTTAATTCGGGACGGAGCGAAATTTTCGAAAAATTCGAAAGAATTTGAAAGTTCCGGATTCGACGGAGTTTTCGAAAGATTTTGAAAGTTCCGGATTCGACGGAGTTTTCGAAATGATTTGAATATACGTAGGAAATGAATGAGAACCGTATCTGCATTGCATCCTTTTGACATGCGTTGTTGCATTTTGTTGACGTTGCTTCGTCTTGTTTGTCTCATAGGGACAAAGGACGGTTAATACTCATAACCGTAAGAGTCTGGGGTGCCTTGAGGCGGTGCAGCATTGTGGGGCATTATCCCTGACGTGGCTCGAGAGGGAGAGAGGAGTCCACGACACCGGTGATTGACTCCGGCCGGGCCGGGTTTATCAAAGGCTGCCAGGCGGCGACATGATACGCCGAGGGGCAGTCCACGTATGTCGCGCCGAGCGAGTACCGGTGGGATACGACCCACACTTTCCATTTCCGATGGGGAGGCGACGGTGACTCCCACGGATTTTGCCGCTATCACCGGGTTGCCGACTTACGGCAACACGCCGGTGCTGGGTTGATGGTTACACCCCTGAGCAGCTTGTCGGGATGCTGGTTTTGATATTACCGATGCCGTGGGCTTAGGCATTCTGCACAGCCGATGGAGAATCATTTGAGGGAAGGGGTCGCCGATTATCCGGGCCGGGTCCTCGAGGATGACCGCGGAGCGTCCGGCTCGAGGGTTCCTTTGGTTTGCGCGCCGCCGCCGACTTTGTTCCCGACTTTCGACACGTCTTGTCACTTCCCTCCGCTCGGGTCGCCGGTAGACTTGGGATGTCGTGAGGGGGTTTGCGTGGGGAGGCCGGACCGGCCGAGCTCTACCACTCTTCGGGACAGTTCTCGCGGGGAGAGGAGCACTCATTTAGCCGCTTCACGCCCGTCTCGATGTAAGTTTACGTGCTTTTTCTCTTTCTTGCCTCTTTATGTACTCGTATGTATCTCGCTTGTGAGCCGACATAACTTTCCATTCTCTTGGCGGTGTCCGGTGCTACGAGGTATTCACCCGCAGCTTGGGACATCAAGGAGCCGTACCGTCCCCTCGTTCCCCGCCATGCCGGTTTGCGTAAGAAGGCGAAGAGGGCGGTCTTTTCGAGAGTTGGCACTCGAGTGTCATACGAGGAGATATCTCCGGCGCCGAACCCGGAGTTCTCCGAGAGGATCCACTCGACCCGGTGGAGCAGTTTGATCATGTCGCGGTGCAGATTGCCGCCGAGACTACACGGCGGCGAAGCTCCCGGTGGGACTTCACCGTGGACGCCATGTATTTGGGGGAGAGGGTGACCCGTCAAAGATAGGCAGGGGTCTCTTCCATCGTGCCGGTGGATCCTCCTCAGTACATGCAAAGCATCCCCGGAGATGCCGATTGACGAGCCGGGAGGGGTACCTTCAGTGGTGTGATTTCATCGAGTACATCATAGCGGGGCCGCCTATGATGTTTTCTTGAGGATGAGGCCGAGGAGCCCGCAGGGCAAAGCAGATAGGGAGGGCGAGGTCCCCGGAGGTCCTCGAGATTTTCCGATCCCGCGAGCTAGGCTAGCGTACGAGGGGCCGGATGGTTCGCGTAGGCGACTTGTGATCCCACTCCGCGGAGCCGAGACCACGATACAGTGGCGGACCCCAATGCTTCGGTGAGCACCTTTAATTTTCTCGCATTTGATAGTAGCATTCTCGCACATGACGCATCCGTACTTCTCGTTTGCTTTCTCGATGATGTTCCCGGTTCGCAGTTTCCGGCCGTACGTACAATGAGGCCACGAGGCCGGTGGACGGGTGGTCCGCCTACGCCAGAGGCTCGTGGAGTTCATGCGGTGCAGCCTCCCGGGAGGAGCGTGGACGTCCGCGACGGGGCCGCCTAGGGCCGAGGGTTCGCCCGCTCCCACACTCGGTGGGGAGGACTTCACACTGTGGGTTTCGCGCCGCGGCGGAACTACCGGATTTGAGCTCCTTCTTCTCGCGCACTCGGGGCGCGAGAGGGGGAGTCCTCGAGTTCGCGTACTCCGAGGAGGCCCTTTGCCTATTCCCTACCGGGAGGAGTTCGGCAAGTTCCCGTTTGCATGATCTAGCATGGCGCGAGCAAGACGTCGAGTGTACGGATGACGAGCAGACTCGTAGTAGTCCCCTTTTTATCGCTTTCTTTCTTTACCGCTTTGTTTAGACAAAATGCATGTATTTGTCAGAACAAATTTTTGATTTGAACCGTATTTGCAAAAAGGCGCCCGTGGGGCGGAACTCCGTATTTCGCATATTTATTCTCGTGATCACCTTCGTTATTTTTGGCAAATAAGCAAATAGGTTAATCAAAAATAAATAAAAAGGAGAAATGCATTAAAAATTGAACGGGTCAAAAATTAAGCATGTATGCACTAATTTTTAATTATTTGCACCGTTGCACGAGCCCTGGGCTAAGGGATATTGACATTGGTTGAATGAAATCAAAAGTGTGCACGCAGATTTCATAGGAGTGAACAGGCATGGTTTGGAAATGTTTCCAACTTTAAGGCAAATGGCCGCAGAGTTGACCAAGTCAATCATGGCAGAGGAGTCCCACGACTAGAATTGAATTTCCGCATTCTTTAAATTGCAGCTTCAGCTTTGCAATTTGTAAGAACTCGCGCATTGTTTTTGCTCATTCTCGCTGAATTCCTTTCCCTTTCTTAAGGTTTTCTTCACCTTCCGACATGGCTCCTTTTCCCAAGTTATCGTCTCTGATGCAAGAGCGATATTTGGACAACTTTCAGCCGTGGGTACGGAACCACACGAGGCGTAACAAAAGGTTTTTCGAAGGTCGTACGGATTAAATCTCGTTTGGGCTTTGAAGGAGCTCATGCTGATTGGGATCTTTTGAGAGCCGCGTCTCGGTTCTCGGGACGTAAGGAGGAACGTGTACAACTTTTCGTACAACGAAGTCACTCCTACGTTTGATGATTTCCGGCCATTCGGGAGGACCCGAGACTGAACAGCCTAGTTCTTCCGTATGCCGGTGGCATGGCCACCGTTGAGAAGCTAGTGTCTTTGCTGGGTATCTCTACTGAGAAGCATAATGGATGCCGATACAGATACCGATTACGTTGACATTTCTGGATCGCCCGAGAGATTTGCCTGAGCCGAGGGGAGCGTCTTTTTCGTGGGACGCGTTTGCTCAGGCGCGATTGCTACTCGCTCACATTCACGTCTCGGGTGTGTGCCATCACAGTTGTACCGGACTCGGTGAGGCAAAGGCTGGAGTGGAGGAGACATCAGTGCCATTGGTCTTGGGCGAGACGTTCCCGGGCATAGCCGGATGGCGACCGGTAGCCGATACATGCGGGGAGGAGTCCCGCTATGCTAACCACGTGGCTGAGGGAGAGGCCGCAGATGATGCCTCGAGGTGCCAATGTCCCGTGACGCTGGGTCTTTCTCGCGACGTCCTTCCGGTGATAGGGGGCAATCAGCCGAGCCGGAGCTCTGATGGCCAGCACTTTGCACGCATCACTTGCGATGGTGGGTTCCCATTGGAAGTTACAGACTTGTAGGACCGCTCAGAGTGGTCTGTTGATTGTCGAGCGCCGGGCCGTCTCGCACGTCTTTCTATATTCCATCATTGGTTCTCGCGGCAAGACGGGCCGGAGCAGTGCCACCGATCGATCCGAGTTATGCCGCTACCTTTCGAGGTGGGATCTCTCGCAGATGGAGGATCCTTCGACGCTATTGCCGATCACCCGGTGGTGGCAATACACGTCCTTTCCCGCCAGGGTTCTCTTTCACCGGGAGAGAGGGCACTATTCCGTCGACGCAAGATCCGAACCGGTACGAAAAGTGTATGGGGAGACACGTATGGCTATCTTGTGGAAGACTGAGTGAGCCAGCTGGGTGCCGATCACCCGGGATGCTCGACCTCGAGGAGGACAAGCGAGGGCTAACCCCGGGAATCAGACGGCGATGCCATGGCCGACATGTGGCAAGTGCCGACGGAGGCCAATCAAAGCACTATGATGATGGTTCAAGCGAGGCGGCTCGAGACAGAGCTGAGAAAGGATCGCTGGCTGGGATGCCCACAGTTTGACTGAGGCGCTCGGGAAGTGGTCCCCGAGCCAGTAGAAGGCCTATCGGAATATTTCCCGCGAAGGTGAAGAACACTCGCCGGGAAAAGGGAAGGGGAAGAAGGATGAAGGACCTAGTACGGGAAACTAGGTTGACCTTTGCCGTCCGTAGTATCCACCCATTGTCATTGCGCATACATTAATTGATTAATGTTTTATTGTAGTTTTGCTAGCGTGGTAGCGAATCAAGAGTTGACCGTGCTTGAACTCATCAAAGAATGTTTTAACCGTTATGAATTTGTAGGTTAAATGAAAAGAGTTTTTCGAAACACAAGCAATCGATGCTTATTGTATTTTTTTTTGTTTTTTTTTAGACCGAACTAAAGATGGCCGCCTACGTTCCCCTTTTACAATTGGACTAAGGGGCTCAGTGTCACCGTAGTTCGACACTTTAGGTGAATTTGAGAAAACAAAGACAAAAGAAGTGCGACTGTTTTTTACCTCGGATCATTAGCTGAATGTATCCACTTGGGTATTACTCTTTTAGCACTTTAATTTACCGAGGGGGACGGTGTAATGGGGAAGGTGAGTTGACTCGTGCTCTTCCTCAAACGAAGTATCTGTGGAGCTTGCTTTCCGTTCACTGGGTTAACGAAAGGGTTTCCGTCCAAATCGCTAGCTTCATGGCTCCTCCGGAGAAGATTCTTGCACCACGAACGGTCCTATCCTGTAGGCTCCCACTTTCCGAGGGATTGGGTCTCGCGTAGGAGGCTTTTCCTTTAGCACCAAGTCGCCTTCTCTCGATGTCTCTGATATTGACTTTCTTGTCGAATGCTCGTGCCATTCCCTCGCTCCGGTAGGCTCGAGCGTGTTCCATGGCTTTCAATCTCGCGCCGTCGAGTAGAGCAAGTTCGTCATGACGGCTCAGAGCCATTCGACTTCATTGATCCCATTTTCCAAGAGGACTCTGGATGGATGGAATTTCCAATTCCACTGGTAACATTGCTTCCATTCCGTAGGTAAGTGCGAACGGAGTCTCTCCCGTGGCGGTTCCGACCGATGTTCGGTATCCCGCAGAGGGCTAGATGTAGCTGGGCCGCCCGACCTCGGTGGTCATCTTTCCGATTATCATGGCGAGAGTCTTGCTGGCCGCCTCTACCGCACCATTGGTTTGTGGTCCTGTAAGGAGAAGACCTCGTGACGTGTGACTCGAATCTGGCCGCAGGTTGGTCACAATCTCCTTCAAAGGGTCCCATTGCTCCGGGAGATGATCTCGCTGGGCACTCCGTGACGGCACATGATGTTCTCTCGGATGAATTCGGCCACCTTCTTAGAATTCGCACTTGTACGATCTCGGCTTCTACCCATTTGGTGAAGTAGTCGATCGCGACCAAAATGAACTCGTGACTATCAAGCTCCTCGGGAGGAGTGATCTTGCCGATGACGTCGATTCCCATGCGGCGAAAGGCCATGGCGTAGTCATGCAATAGAGTTCATGAGGAGGGACGTGGATTGAGGTTGGAGAACCGTTGACATTTGTCGCAGCTCTTCTGACGAACCGGATGCGTCTGCTTCATTGATATCCAATAGTATCCCATACGGAGAATGATCTCGTGTCAATGCTCTAAGCGTTCATGTGCGGACCGCAGTTCCGCTCGTGAACTCTGCTCATTAGCTCGCCGGCTTTTCTTTTGTTTACACACCGAAGGAGCGGTCCTCGTGGCGCTCTTGTACAACATACCCCTTAATGACGAAATGGGATGCCAGCTTTAATGCCATCATGTTTTTGGCTTTCGATCCCTTCTTTGTATTTTCCATCTTCATTTGTGAAGGAAGCTTCTCCGCTTTGGAGGTACCGGTAAATTTGATTGTACTGTGGTTCGTCGATCGTTTCTTTTTCTTTTTTTCGATCTCACAAAGAATAGGCGGGTGTTTCCCGTCCGCCTATTCTCGAGGGGTTTTACCGCTTTCCTTCGGGAATTTCGATAAGAGAGGCGAGGGTCGCTGCTGTATGCCCGCGGCTGCCTCGTCTCTTGGCAAATAATGAAAAGAGATGTCCTTGAACCGAGCAATGAGCTCCTCCATGTACGCGTGGTACTTCCAAGGCCGGAATCTACCGTCTTCCATTTGTTGGATACTTGATTGATGATCACGCCGAGTCTCCATATACATCCAGCCTCTAAGATGTCGCGCCGAGGGCGTCTGCACTCCGGCCGCACAGCCGTATTCTCGCCGCATTGTTGGTTGCTTCAAATTCGGCTGACGGCTATGGGAGTATGCTCGCCCTTGATCGACAAGGAGCATTCCAATGCTATTCCCTTCTTGTTGGCTACCCCATCGAAGAAGAGTTGCCGCGGCGGTTTGCGCTCAGCCAAGTGAAAAGATTCTCATTATCCGGAAATTGCGCATCGTGACCCTTAGGTTCACTCGCCGGAAGCAAGCCGATCTCGCCATTACTCGCCCTTTGTTGATTTTCTTCGACCATGTACTTTGATGTCGAACTCACCCAGAAGAATGACCACTGGGCTAGCCGCATCGGATAGGGAACGGCTTGTCAAAGAGATATCTGACGGGGTCCACTTTGGAGACCAGAGCACCGAATGCGACCGCATGTAGTGTTTCGCTTCCCGACTACCCATACCAAGGCTGCACAAGTTTTCTCGATGCCGAGTAGCCGAGTTCACTTCCTCAAGCTTTCAGCCACGAAGTAGATTGCATGCTCAACCTTGGAATCTTTCTCGTTCTTGTGCCGCATTGCTCCGATTGACGTGTCTCGTTACCGTCGATACTGTGAGTAGTGGCTTGTCTTCATGGCGGACACAGCACTGGGGGATTAACCAAGTAGGTCTTGATTTTCTCAAAAGCGGCTTTGGCACTCCTGAGTCCCATTTGATGTCGCATTCTTTTTCATCAGCTTGAAATACGGGGCTCGCAGAGAGATGTCAACTGCTGATCTTGCGCAGCCTTCCGCTTGACAGCTCGATTCGGATCCAGGGAATTTCGTGGCTCCACGATTGAGGGATCGAGTCCTGGCATGTCCCGGCATGACCAGCTAACACGTCAACATACTCCCTGATGAGGCTTATCAGTGGCTTCTTTTTCTCGCATCGGCGAAGAAACCGCCCACTTGTGTCTCTTTAGGCTCTCGTGACCGACCCTGTGTTCACTTTGGTCATAACCTCTTCTGGCACTGGGGCCCTGGGTTGTCCTCTTAGTCAACTACACGCCGAGAACTTCTTTAACGTATTGTTCGTTTAATGTGTCTCGGCTTTCTTTATCAATTGAATTATTAACGTCTTTTAAGTTGTTTGTTAACTTATCGCTTGTTAAAGTGGCAATGAGAGGATACTCGAAAGGTCGACTTTTCATTAAAAAAGAACGGGAATACATGATTGGCTACAACATTATAGTCCTCCTGCGTAAGGCCGTTGGATGACTCGTAGGACTCGGACTCGACAAGGACCGACTCGTAGGGTTTGAGACCGGGTGCTTAGTGGAGATGCGGGCGCGGGCCTGCCTTGTCTTCCACCTCCGCCTCGGCTTCCAATTCTTCTGCGGGCATTGCTGGATGCTTGACGAGGGTGCGGGGATCGAGAGGCTTGCCTCGCCGTCCCTATCATGGCGATCATGCCGTCGTTGCCTGAGCCCCGCCGATCAATTTGGGCAACTCCATGACTTCTTCAAACATCAGAGCCGGTCCACCGAGAGCTGCTTATGAATTCCCGGTTCCTTCGCTGACTTACCGTCTCGAAGGTGGCCTCGGCCCTGATCCGAACAACTTGTTTCCCATGGAGAGTACCTTGAGTTGCTCCTCCAAGTCTCGGGATTCCTTGAATGTGTACTCATGCCGGATCATGGTGTGGGCTTGGTCCAGTAGAGCCGTGATGTCGAGGAACGTTCCCCTTATCTGGATTAGCTTTGAGTCCTCTCAAACGCTTGAGGTCCCGCTAGCTGCTCCATTCTTTTTCCGTAGTCAAGCGCGACTATCCCCGCTTCTTTCTCATCTTCATCAGCTTCCACTGCCTGGTCCCCTCGCCCGCTGGCTCCGCCGCTTCTGGCCCCTCGCTTCCGTCGCTCTGGCCCCTCGCCCGCTTCGGGCTGTTCCCTTTGCTGTGAAGTAATGAGCGAGGTCAAAGCCGTAAGGTCGCGAGATTGGGTGGCTGCCGAAGGTTCCTTTGCGGGCCGCCGCCTTGGTGCAGCGAGCCTTTTGCCTTTCCTGATGTCGCCCTGCTGGAACGTAGCCAAGCCCCCGGACCGGTGGCGTGGTCCTCGACTTCAATAACTCGGTGTTGGCCTTGCAGTTCTTTGCCGAGCCCCGGGCCCTTTGGGATGAAGTTCATGAGTTTCATCATCCTCACGGTGGGAGGAATCTGGGTCGTGAGACAAAGCTGAAGGTCCACGTTGCATATTTGGATCTGAGGTCTCCGTGAGTGAATTCGCTTAATGGTATGTCGTCATTACGCTTGATTTCCAACACTCGGAATGTCGCTGCGTGCCGGGTCCCCTGGTGGTGACACCGTCGCCGTAGACTCGTGGTTAGCTGCTCGGCCTTGCATGAACTTGAGGCACCGGTGAAGGGCGGATGCCACGCCATTGATTTGATGCACCAGGACGCCCAGATGGCCGCAAAGTGATTGGAATGTCCAACACTTGGAATTCAGCTGGGATCACCCGCTCGCGAACCGCATGTTGAGAGTAGCAACCCCGAGAATTGTACGGAAGTAGAGTCATAGGCCTTGACAAAGGTGGATCGAAGGCTTAAGATTCAAGGGCTTGATGTCAAGCAGTCCATCATCTTGGCGGGCGAGACATTCATTCCGATCCTCCGTCTACCAACACGCGGAAGGCGACGCCGTCCACCGGATCGTGGATGTAGAGCGGCATCATTGTGATCGCCCCAAATTTCGAAGGTCCAAATCTTGTGAAGGTGATAATGTTGCCATAGTGGATGCCGCCAATCATCTCGAATGACTTCATCCGGGGTTGCGTCCACGGGGACCATGGTGCGGGCCGACTTTCCTCTAGCTTGAGCTTGTGAGGATAAGAGGAGGTGAGCAGAGGACCAAAGGGAAATGTTCGCCCGAGTCCGCTTTGAGCCGAGTGAGGATCGGGTCCTCTTTCAAGGAATTTGCGTCTTTCGGGCGGCCGGGTTGCACTCTGCTCCGTCGGCTTTTGGTGGCCTTAGGTGGTAATGCATGGATTTGACCCGATCGGGTTAGAACGCCGACATCAGGGCTTTGGTCCCTTCGAACAGCCGCTTCCGAGTTGAACCATAGTCTGGGAGGAGGATTCCTCGTAGCGTAGGGCCATATGTCTTCCCTCAACTCATTGATTGTGGATGCATTCCTGGAGCTTCGGCGGCTTTGACGGATTCTCGTCCTGTGATACCGGCTTAGGTGCCTCTGCGGGAGGTAGTTTATGGCGCTTGACGCAGCTTGTTCGAACATCGTTGCACAATAGCTGGTTGCCTCGAACCGAACCGTGCTGACCCTCCGGGGGAGTTTAGAGAGTCCTTGGTTCATGCGAACTATTTCCTTGATCTCTTCACGGTATACCACGCTCCTTTCCTTCTTATTGAGCATGCTCAGGGCATTCTGGAGTTGGGTTTGGTGATATTCATGGTTTGCTAATTTTCCTCCACTCTTAGCCCAGATCAACCTTCTCATAGTAGAGCCTACATCCAGAGTTAGAGTCTGCATTTTTTCCCATGTGAGAATAGCCAGTGCTTCCTTGAACTGTGTGCGGTAGTCTAGATAAACCTCCATCGGGGAGAGCTTTTCCTTCTGCTTTATCTGAGTGGCGGGTATGTCGGAAGGTGAGTACACAGCTTCCCGAACATCTGTCCATGTAACTGGTTGCTGTCCCAGTTGATCGTTTTCGTAAACGAATGTCGCAGTCTATGGAATCTCCCTTAGTAGTTGCTGGAGATGTATTTCCATCTTTCTCTTCTTTTTTAATAGACCTTCCTCCCTCAGTTGGCCTTTTTGTTTGAGAGCGGAAATGATTCGTCCCCATCCTCCCAGGACCCTTGGGATTCCGGTTTTGTTGACTTCATGCTCGGCTTGGAAGAGAATGGTTTCATCGTCTTCGGCGTCGCTTTCACAGAGAACTTGCTTTTCTCGGGGAGATAAGCGCTGGTACTCGTCCTGCTGTGCCATTCCATTTCCTATGTCATCGAGATCGTTGGCCGCCCTCCCTTGCCAGAGGGGGTTGGAGGAGAAAAGACGGTAGTCCAGAAAGTTGCCATGGGCAAAACCCTTGAGGTCGAATTGGTCTAGAGTGGCCTCTAGCTTTCTGTCTGAAGCTGCTTGTGACACTTTAAGGGCTTGGTCCCTGTGGGTCTTTTGAGCTTGGTTCTCGTCCCAGAGACGGTTCTCTTGAGCAGCTAGTTCCATGAGGGCTTTCCTTGCGAGAGCTAAACAGTCTCCGTAGGTCCGCACCGTCTGACTAGTGTCTAGAACTGTGATTACATCCAGATCTCCGAATGGCGGAAATACTTGGATTATGTTGATGAAGGAAGTTGGGCTGGGACATTCCATGTGGTCCTCCTTGATCACGGTTACCAAGAAGTTCGCCCATATCTGCCTGATTGAACCCACGGGGGTGTTGAATTCTGCGATTTTGATAGTCTCGTGATCTCGCTGGATCGCCAAGTCTATCAGAGCTAGCAGTTTGCTGGCAGGATGCCTGAATCCTTGGCCGTGACGACTGGGAGCAGGATCGAACTTGAGCATGTTGATGCTGAGGTGATCATTCCTTTCGTCGGAAGATTGATCTGTCTTACGGGGAAGACTTTTACAGATGTTTTCAGGATGGCTACTGGAAGCGTTCCTGAGGTTGATCTGATTAGTGACAGGGTGAGGAGCCTTGTCTCCTTTGCTGTTGCCCTTGGCCTTGGCGGCACTTGTGGCTGTAAGCTTGACTGACGGCATGGGCCGGTTGCCACTGGGGCTGGTAGTCGGAAGTGATGATGAGCTCTGAGCTCGATTGACCAGGGCCTCGTTTGCCATGAGCAGGCAGTCGTCGAGGGTAACTTTGGCATTGCAGAATCTGATAATAAGGACCGGATCCTTGGTATCATCGGGATATCTGGAAAAGATGATGTTGACGAAGTCGTCGTCAGTCACTTGATCAGAGGGGTTCTTTGTCGTGTCAACCAGTTGTTTCCATTCGTCGAATAACCGCCTGTATGGGATGTTGATCTTGACAATTTCCATGGTATTGGAGCCCCTGTCGTAGGTGACATCATCGGAACTGGTGCCGTCCTAGAAACTGAGCATATGTATGTAGGGATCTTCCTGCGGATCTGTCGCATCCTCAACTCCGGAGAGTCCTGATTCGTTGTCGTCTGACGGCTCAACCCAGACATAAGGATGCCTCGCGTCCTGCCGCGAGCCGGAGCTGCTAGAAAAACATCGTGCCCTTCGCTGGAGAAGAGGGGCTCAGCGGGAAATTCCTCATGGAGGACCATACGACTGCCATACATTCATCAAGAGTGTGATGATGCCTGTTGACCTTTATCACGCAGATTTCTTCGCCTGGCGGGGCCAGAGAATAGGATTGAAGGATGCTGACAAATCTCCGATCGGAGACAGGGGGTTTACGTGCCCGCATCATTGTGATGCTCAGGGTTTCTTTCCAGTCTGCCTCCAAATGTTGGAAACGACAGTTGAACTTGATGAACCTGACTGCTTCAGGGTTTGCCTGCTCGAGGGCGTTGATATAGTTAGCATCTCCGGACTCTTGAGGGATTCCGATGAGATTTGCCCTGATAGTCCCTTGGTCGACTTGAAGGAGGTAGCCCCAATGCCTGGCTGCGGGCATGCTTGGCTGTTGTCTCGACTTCGTTCCCTATGAGGAAATTGTCCCCTCTGATGACTTCAAGATCTCCCTGCCGGTTAATGAACTTGATGCACTGATGGAGAGTGGAAGCTATGGCTTTCATGTGATGTAGCCAAGGGCGTTCCAACAGAGCTGTGAATTCAGACGAAATGTCCATCATGTGGAATTTTGCTGGCACCATTTGGGTTTCGAACCAGAGCTTCAGAGTCACCATCCCCAGGATGGGACGAGATGTGCTGTCGTAGGCCTTGATAGTCCGGGCAGATGGAATCATGTGGCCTTCATCGATGCGTAGGGCTCGCATCATGCTGAGAGGGAGGACGTTAACTGCTGATCTGTTGTCTACCAATACTCCGGGGAGAGATATGGTGTTGAGCTTGAGAGTGATGTACAAAGCTTCATTGTGCCCTGAGGCGTCTCTCGGCAGGTCCTCGTTACAGAAAGTGAGCATACTGCCATACATTCGGGAATCGTAGATCTGGTCTCTATCCGGAGAAGGAGAGTCATCAAGTCATCCGTTTCCTGTCTTCCTCTTGTGAGGTAAAGCCTTTGGTGGTGCCTCAGGATTGTGCTGAGGCTGTTTGTGGCGGTGACCGCCCTTGGTTAGCACGTTGATTGAGTGCGAGTGCCAAGCTGACTTTGATTTTCCTTTGTCGGCCCGTGCCCTGAAGCTGGGCAAATTGAACCTTGGCTGATCCCGCGGGGGGTTAAGCTTCTGACTGCAGTGAGGTTGTCAAGATTTGAGGTATTCCGGTGTCCTGAGGCCTGAACTCTGGTGTCAGTAGGACTTTTCGGCTTTCCCACCCCTGTCTGCTCTAAAGCTGCATAGCCTGGAGGAAGGGAGGACTGGCTGGAGTAGAGTACGTAGTAATCGAACCTCCCTAATGGCTCTCCAAGTGTACCCACACTGGTATCCCCAGCTTCATATCTTTCTCTCAGCTTTTGTTGAGAAGACTTCTTCTTCTGCTTTCTGGGAGAATTACCCCTGATCATGTCTTGGGACTCGTACTCAAGGCATGCAGAGCAATCACAAACATCGTAACTAATGTGGACATTCGATGAGAACTCGGCTGGAAAAGCAAAGGAACTGGCTCTGCGGCAATCTTCTTTGGCACCCATTCAATGGAATTTACACTGTTGCTATTCGGAAAAGGGTTTTCGACTGTATTGGGTCCACGGGGACGCTCCAACTTTCCTTCCTCTATCAAATTCTGAATTTCGTACCGTAACCCCACGCAGTTGTCGGTGGTATTGCCATGATACTGATGGAAGGCGCAAGATTTCTTGCTCTTGTCAAAGATTGACTGTGATTCTTAGGTTTGTAGTTTGCAACGGGTTTGAGGAGGCCTTCCTTGATTAACCCTTCCAGCATCTTACTCAGCGGCATTGTAAGTACCCCAATCTGGATCACTCCCTTTCAAACACCCGGGAAACACCGCAGACTCATCAACGCAGTCTCGGAGACCTCTCTCACTCAAAACCCTCTCAAAACCCTCTCAAACCCCCAACCAAACCGTGGAGGAGCCTTTCTTGGGATAAAAGGGACAAAGGACCTTTTGGGAATTTTCAGAAATCGTAAAAGCAATTAAGGTCCGTACGGACCTCTTTGTTTCAATGATTACTAAATCCCCTTAAAGTCCACAATATTCCCTCAAATCCCGGAGAAATGATGACTTCCATGCAGTTGGTCCGTACGGACCTCTTTGCATGCAAGATGGTCCGTACGGACCTTATTGCTCAGTGGGAACATCATCATTCCCAAATATTCTCCATCATTGCGCATTCCTCAAATCGAGGAAATCCAAAATTCTCGGATAACCAAGAAGGTCCGTACGGACCTCTTTGCTCCGAAATTTTTACTATAAATAGAGGGCTTCCCCTCCTCATTTTTACACACCTCCCACTTCTCTCTTCCTCCCTAAGCCTTCGGCTCCTTCTAAGACCTTTCGAGGCATTCCCGCCCCTTCGGATCCTTCCGAGGCCTTCCGAGCCCCCTCGAGGTGCTCCGAAGCCTCTCCGAGCGCTCCCGAGACGCTCCCGCGCCGCCCCGAGGCACTCTCGAGGTACTCGAGGCCCTCGTGGTACTCCGAGGCCTTGCTCGGTCTTTCCCACGGTGTCCCGCTCTTTCCGAGTCAAACCGGCGATCCCAAACCTTGCCGAACCTCTCGCCCGAATCCAACCAACGATTCCAACGCACGCCGAACCTCTCGCCCGAGTGACTCGCCACCACAACGCACGCCGAACCTCTCGCCCGAGTGATCCCGACGATCCCCACGCACGCCGAACCTCTCGCCCGAACGCAGCCTACAACCTCAACTCACGCCGAAACTCGTCCGCGGACAACCGGCATCCCCGAAGCAATCCGAACGCTACTCCGACCTCAAACACTATTCCCCGCGGAAGACAGACACGAACCAACATTGGTAAGGCTTCCTTCCTATTCTATTTCAATACATTTCAATACAATGTAGACACCCGATACAAAGATGCATTTTTAAAAGCACACACACACACACAACTTTTTAAAGGATATTAGGGGTATCCGAAAGACTCGTTTTTACGAGGCGACTCGGGTGAGCTCTAATATTCTAATATTCTCTTCCCGAGGAGTCATCTGACCTCCGAACTCAAAATCTCATCACACAAAAACAGTTTAAAATTTATCTTTAAACTGATGCCCTTTTTCAATGTTTTGGGCTTAATAAAAACGGCGTGGCGACTCTACAAAATGCGAAAGCAAAACGGCGAGACACCTCCAACACGCAAACGCTAAAACGGAATAAGCCAGATGCCGGGGCGCGATTGTGCTGCCTCTCGGATCCGGGCGACTTCCCGAACGAGCGACGAATTGCGAGATGCACGGGGGCCCTCCGCGCGCGAGCCGGATCCCGGGTAATTTCAGTTGGCGACTCCGCTGGGGACATTTTGTTTTAAAAACTTTTAAACAAAACAAAAGATTTTTAAAACGATGATGAGGGTCAAACTTTCATTTTACCCCTTCCTTTAACTGTTGTGTGTGTGCACGTGCTTCGTTTTTATTTTACAAAAAAAATAAAAATACAAAAAAAAATGCATCAATATACATCTGTGCATACATTTAAAATTCTTCAAAATTTTCTATTTTACTCAGAAAAAAGAATTTTAGAGACCGCACACTACGCGCACTGCTGCCTCGGTTACACCGCACTCTACTCACACTGCTGCCTCGGTTACACCGCACACTATGCGCACCGGCCGCCGGATACACCGCACACTACAACCCTTAACCCGGAGTGGTCTCGCCAGGCCCGTTTGGTCTTCCTAGGCCTCTTGGGCGCGCACGGATCATTCCAAACATCCCATCCTAGCCAAGCGTCAACCCCGCACGTTTGAGTCTTGAGTCACACTCGCCCGCACGGCTGGTTTTTACTAGCCCGTGTCATACAGCCTGGATACATATACCATGCCGGCCATTTTTCGAGTCAAGGCTCGGAACTCAAGATCCTTGCGCAAGCAAAGCGATGAAAGGTCATGCTAAAATCTTGACTCCGATCTTGATTTCCGGCTACACCTGCACGATGTTCCGTCCCGATATACATCCATGCTCGCATGACACCATGTCATCACGCCTTTGATACGTCGCCCATGACGATATGACCCAGCCAACGCCTAACGTCACAGCATCCCTTGCGCAAGCAAGGTAAAGAGAGGTCATGCCGAACTCTTGACCCGATCTTGACTCAGCCGGCTCGGTTCACTATTCACATGGCTAACGCATCAAAACGAACATGACAGCTCGGTCCTTAGGTTCGATTTTTCTTTAGGCCGGTGGAAACCGCTTGCACTATAGGACCCTCGCCCGGGGCCGTCCACCCCGGGATGTCGAAATACTGTGTGCAAAACGAGGGGCTTATAGCCGCACGTATGGTCTCCATCGACCCAGATCTAGCATAGTTGCGAAAAAGAAGAGCAATCTTTTCCAACCTACCTAGGATTCTCGAGAAAACATGTTTTAAGTAAATTAAAACAACAAAAAAAAAAAAATCAAAAATAAAAGAAACGGAAACCGCATGCCACGTGAGCTTTCCCCTTCTATCCCGTTAGGCCATTCCCGTGTCTAAACCTTGCCCGTCACCCTCCAAATAACCGAGAGTGGCTGAGAATCCCCGGAAGCCGCCTTTTCGCATTGAGGTCACAAGGTCCGATAGCTCCTTCCAGCTTCAACGGCCCGCACCGTCCAATACTCCCCATGACGGGATCACCGTATAACAGTGAGGGAAACGGAACCCCGCCACTAAGGAATTCTGCACAATGGAGGAGGTGCTGCGAGCCTTCGAAGCCATCAAGAAGCGCCAAGAAGAACAAAGAAGCTCGGATCAAGCCGACACCTTGCGTCTTCGAGGAACAAGCTTGCAGCTTCCCAACCCGACGGAACCTTTGTTCTCATAGAGGACGAAGATATACCGCTCCCCGGTTTCTCAAAGCTATCGCAGTGTCCCGCTCCGCCAAGCTACGAGATCCCAAAGAACGCAGCGCCTCTCGCTCAAAGCTCCTCAGCGCCGGGCCAAGCAGCCCGACATGCCCGCCTCGGGATCGCCGGGCTTCTGGCCCGCACATCAAGCTCGCACAACAAGACACATACGTGCTCGCTCCGCGATCCCAATGCATCTCTTGCAGATCCCCAGATTCAATCCTTTGCCTCTATACGAGCCTCGCAACCACAATCAAAAGTCCCCATTCTTACCAGTGGACAGTGCATCCCGAGCGGATATCCCGACATCTCAAGTTTGCCACCCGCAAGTCCGCCAATTGGGGCTAACGAATCGTTTCCCAGCTTCCCAAACACAACCCTTAGCGGACTGTGCAATCACGCCTCAACTTCAACACCCTGTGGTACGGGTTGGTATACACTCAACTACCTCCCCAAGACTCCCGAATGGCGATCCCATCGCCCAATCCACCTCCATCTTCGGTTTCCGTCCCCGAAAACGGTAACCCACCTCGCATACCGACCCTCACATGGCTTGGTTGATCGAACAAATGAAAGACATGCAAGGCAAGCTAGCTAGTTCTAAGGACTCCCTCCCGCCTACCGATCCGAACAAAGTGGTCCCTCTCCCTCCAAAGTTCAGATGCCGGAAATGGAAAAGTTTGACGGAACAGTAATGCCCAAAACCCACATCGACACCTACGTCCCGGGTATGAGAGCCAAAGGGGCAACCCTCAACAGATGGCGCATCATTTTCGCATTCCTCAAATCCACAAAGACTAAGGTGGTTCCTCAATGTGAAGGCGTAAAACCGCTCCACGTGGGATCGATTAGTGAAATCTTCCCGGAGAAGTACCGCGCCAATCTTGAATGGGAAACAAACCGCCATGACTCCGCAAGCCACCGAACAAAAGGATGACGAACCAAATGGGCGAATTCTACAAAAGATGGAACCGGAAGCTAAGCGAGATAATGGATCCACTTTCCAAAGAAGAGCAGATGGACATCTTCCATTCCCGCCTCAAACCATCTTTGAGGACCTTGATCGCCCACCATTTCTATCCGCATCTCCGTGCCATGGTCAACGCCGGACAAAGTTTGAAAAGACTCGAGTCTTCAAAAGGCAACAAAGAACCCCGCCTCGTCTTACCGCTATCGAACAAACTCCGGCAACTTCAACTCCCGCCCCAACCAAAGGAAAGGAAGCAAATGAATAAAGGCACTACATTCGTAATCTGAGCTCAAGTAAACCGCGATCAGCAGCCCCAAAGAATAGCAACCCCCTCGCTTCCCACAATTCCAAAGATTTTGATAACCTCGGAAATGCCCTCGGGTCAAGTATTTGAAGCCTTGGTGAAGCGAAATCTTCTCAAACCACTCGAGAATTTCCAACCGAAGACCCTCAAACCCAACATGGATATGAGCAAGCACCGCGCCTTCCATAACTACCCCGGCCACACCACCGACAATTGCTTCGTACTCAAGCTGTGATTCAGTGGGCTCATTGAGGAGGGAAAATTGGAACGCCCCCGCGGTCCCAATACCATTGGAAATCCATTCCCCGTAATCGACAGTGGTAAACTCAATAGCCATTGACGAAATCCCAAGCGAGAGCGTACTCCCCGCAATTTCCGAGACCGTCGCATGCCGTCTCGCCATGACCGGGAGCGTGAAACAAGAGTCAAAAGGTCTCGTGACCGGGAATTCCGACAAGAACGCCCTGTGGCCACCGTCTCCCTACGATCTTTGCCCCGCCCAAGGCATACAAATGGTTGGATCGAACGTTCCCTGCACGAGACCGAGTCCAACGGTAGCACGGGAAGCGGTTTAGCCTTCACAGACGATGACTTGCCAATATGTGAGAATCGGCACAACGAAGCCCTCCTCATCCTCATAAAGATAGAGAGGTTCTTCCTCCCGAACGTCTTGATTGATAACGGCTCCGCAGCCAACATCATCGCTTTAAGCACACCGAAACGACTCCACATCGACCGTTCTCTCGATAAGGCCTTCACCTCGGTAATCCGAGCCTACGACTCCACCGCACGATCAATCGTAGGAGTCATCAACTTGAGGATCCAATTCGACGTACAACCGGAGCTCGGTAGAGTTCCAAGTCGTGGAAATCAAACCCACCTTCTCTCGCTTTGTTGGGACGGCCTCGATACATCGATGAAAGCAAGATTATCTACTCTTCACCAATGCGTGAAATTCATCAATGCCAACGGAGCGATCGAAGTGATCCGCGGAAGCAAGGTAATGGCAAGTGCTTGGCCGCAAGCTACGACCTGTAAGAAGGTCCCGACATGACCGAATACTCTTCCCTGCATGATTCTCCTACCCCGTCCCGCTACGAAGTGGATCCTTACATCCACGCTCTAAGCCGCGACGAGCCGGAAATTGAAGAACTCATGGGTCGATGACAACTCGATATATGCGATCGTGAAGAATGCTTGAGAGAAGATCAAGAGATGGATGCCCTAATGGAGATTGATCGAGGAGTAGACCCTTACTTCGCCGAAAACCCTCTTGCAACCGGCTCATCACCGATCCTCCGGTACAAGACAACCCTCTCGGCCGACACTCTCGGATCTTACGGGGACAAACCATCACAGCCTAGTTCAATTCAACATTCCTGTCCGACTTGGACGAACAATGGCGCAACCTCCTCCAAGGCTTAATCGTGGAAGGTGATATAGCATGTCCGCTCGAATCGACATTGTAAACGTCGTCCAAGCAAAGATCCTGCATAAAGAAGCGCATTCTATGAAAGTGATCAACATCGCAAGAATCCACTCCGAATCGCCGAATGCTTCGCCCTCCTAGAAGTAGCCCTCGCCGACTTCTATCATCAAAAACCCCCAAGGATCGGTGGCAACACTAATGGAGGGACATCATCGTGGGAGCAGCCAAAAACCTCTCGCGATCCGGTTTGAAATCGAACCGCATGCAAGCTACTTTCCGGACTCATGCCAAGGGAAGATTGGCCACCTAAACCAAAGCACCACTCCTCTAGAGCTACAGCCATCCGGGAGTAATGAAGCTCGGTCCAATCCCTCGTCGCCTATAGTCTAGCTTCGAGTCTTGTTGTCGTGTATTCACATCTTTTGTGTCTTTTGACGGCTTTACGCCCGACGATTGTGAATCTTTGATCAACAATGTACGCCTTCACGCTTTCAATAAAAGGTCCGACCTTCCTAAAAACCATTTCATTGCATCTTTAATAAATGATGACATTAACTAATCAAAACAAGCTTAAATTCATCTATACAAAAGGCAAACACATTAATTAAATAAATGCATCAAGCAAACATTTAAGCATGTTGTCAAACGAGAGAAAACCGGGCCCAAGCCGCCGAGAAGGTTTTAATCACAACGATTTGCAAGATTGCCGAAGAGCCAAAGAGACGCAAGTCCGACGCCATTTCCAAAGACAAGCCGATCTTCCAATACCTCAAGAACGGGAAACTACCTTCATAAACAAGGAAGGTCAACACACGTAAGGGGTCAAAACCAAGAGCATCATGGCCCTAAAACGCCTTGCCTCTCACTTCGTCATCCTCGGGACATGTTATACAAGAAACGCTACTACGGGCCACTCCTACGCCGCGTCGCCCAAGAAGAAGCCCAAGTTCATGAACGAAGTCCACAATGGGGCTTGCGGTCCCCACATGAATGCCAGAGCCCCGATGCAAATCATTCTCGTGATGGGCTACTACCGGATCTCCATGGAGGCAGATTGCATCCACTTTGTCCGAAGCTGTGACAAGTGCCAACGGTTCTCCAACCTCAATCATCCGCCGCCCCACGATCTCTACCGCATGACTACACCTCGCCCTTCGCCACTGGGGAATTGACGTCATCGGGAAAATCGCTCCGCCAGCAAAGAATCTGGTCACGAGTTCATCTTAGTAGCCATCGACTACTTCACCAAATGGGTCGAAGCCAAGTCCTACAAGGTACTCACCTCCAAGAAGGTCGCACATTTCCTCAAGGAAAACATCATATGCCGATACGGCATCCCAAATGAGGTCATATCGACAACGGCTCACACTTCAAGGGGAATTCGACAGCATCCGCCGGCTGAATTCAAGATCACACGCCACAAATCTTCTCCCTACCGGCCACAAACAAACGGCGCCGTGGAAGCAAAGAAACAAAACCCTCGAACGGATCATCCGAAAAATGACCACCCGAGGACGAGATTGGCCCGAGAAGCCGCACCTTGCACTTTGGGGCTACCGCACATCGCCGTAATAGCCCACGGGAGAAACCCCATTTGCCCCGACGTACGGGATGGAAGGGCCCTTCCCATCGAGCTAGAAATTCCCTCACTCCGAGTGCCGCTGAAAATGACATCAACGAAGTCGAATGGCTCCGGCCGACATGACGAATTGGCTCGCTAGACGAGCGACGACTAAAGGCCATGGAACACGTCCGAGCCTATCAAAGCAGGATGGCTAGAGCTTTCGACAAGAAAGTCAAATCCCGAGACATCGTGGAAGGTGACCTTGTACTCAAAGAAAAGCCTCCCACTCGAACCAACCCACTGGGAAAATGGGAACCCACATGGATCGGCCCTTTCATGGTTCAAAAGATCTTCTCCGGAGGCGCCATGAAGCTAACAGACCTAGACGGCAATCCCTTCATGAATCCAATAACTAAGCAAACTTCGCAGATACTTCGCCCGAAGAAGAACAACTGTGCATCTCTTGGCACTCCATGTAGTGTCGAACTACGCAGACCCGAGCCCTCTAGTCCGGGGAACGTAGGCAACCTTAATTGGTCCGGTCTAAAAATACACAAAAAGTCAAAAGTTTGAATGTCAATCAAGACCTCCATCAAGCTCCGCACTTTTCAAGGAACACGCCCTGCCAGCCACCTTGACCAAGTCAAACGACGGCGGCAACATCAAAGGACATCCGAGGGTCACTCAAGATCAAACGATCGACTCATGTCTACTTCCAAGCCAGGAGCTTGTCTTCGCCCTCACGCTCTTCAAAAAAAAAAAAAAAGAGCTCGAGCAAGGGCTCACAAAAAAAAAAGAGCTCGAGCAAGGGCTCACAAAAAAAAACAAAAGAAGCTCAAGCAGAAGCTGCGAAATTGAGGTCAAGAGCCCGACGCCAACAAGCGGCAAGGAATCTACGAAAAAGACCGTCAAAACGACTTGTCAAGGGAGCATTCAACCTCTCAGCCAAATACAAAGCCTCAAAGAAAGGGGATTGCCGCCAGTGGCCTGCATCGTCTGGGCCCGCATGCAATGTAAAAGTCCAAAGATGGACGCCGACAAAGTGCACAACAGAAGCAAAGGCAAACAAGAGATCTTGCGTCTCGACAAAGCTTTAAAAGTAAATCACAAATCACTAACGGTTACAACATTTCTTGATGAGTTCAAGCACGGTCTACTCTCAAGTTCACAACATGCTAAAAGACAAATTTAATACATTTAACTAATAATGTGTTTGCAATGCAATGAATGGATACTTAGGAGGTCATTCCGCGCCATCTCGCGCTTGTCCCTCGCCATTCTTTCCTTTCTTCCTCGTCCCCGGCGAGTCTTCTTTCGCTCCACGTGAACCAACTCGCGTCTCTCGCCCGAGATCCGGGGTCCTCCCCGTAGAGTCAAACAATCCAAGAGCTCTCGTGGCTTCATTCGCCCGTGCTTCGGCTCGGATCTCCTCCCCGCGAGTCCGTAAAAGAGGACCTCTCCCCGTCGCCGGTCAACTCTAGTCTCGTAGTCAAACAAAGCGTCTCCCGTCACATCCAAAGGGTCGACTGTGCTTCGCACTCCTAAGGCAATAGCTACTACGGCAACCGGGTCCTGCACCGCGCACGCCTCGCTTTCCAAGACCACTGGGATCGCCCAACACGCCGCCATACCAAAGCCGTATACCGAGTCGTCAACACGACACTCTCCCGACGTCTAAGGAGTACCACAGAGGGAAAGCGGAATACTTCCATACCCTCGTACAATACAAGAAGGCACTGGAGCCGCCATACAAAGAGGAGCTATCTCCGCAAGAGCAAGGTCATCCCACCAACAAAGGCTCCCGCTTCATCCCAAACCGCCGGAAACAAGCGACGGAATATAGAAGGAGGACCAAGACAAACCTCGAACTCGACAACGTAGGACCCTTCCCGCAAGATCCTCCCGGTCTCAATCCTCCAAAGGCGGAACCCACCAGCGGATCTCGATGCGTACCAAGCCGTGCCATCCATCTCTCCCAAAGTGCGGATCGATCCATATCCAACACAAGAGGTCGCTGAAAGCAAATGACCACGGGCAACGACGTCTGAGCCTCGGCATGGCCTCAAGTCTCTCTCGCAGCCACAAGGTGAGCAAAGCGGGGCTTCCCCTCTCATAAAACGATCCCTGGGCCGCTGACGGCCGATACCATGAAGAGTCTCCCCAAAGACCAACGGGACAATATCCTCTCCACTCGCAAGTGCCCTACCGCATCTAGCAAAGCGCCATCACAAATGCCAAGGGAGCTGACCAGAAAGAGCGTCGCTATCACGCACAAGGCAAATACATCCCAAGAGACGTCACTCTCATCATCAACCATGAACCGCTCCTAGCCGCGTAAATGTCGATATGACCCGAATCAAGGATCATGCCCCGCACTTCTTCCAACGAAGTACGAAGAAAGTCCGCAAGCTTCACGCTCACCGCAAAGACCACCAACCAAAGGAAGCGAGATGGCCTCCACCTCCTGGCCCTCCAATCAAAGCCCGAAAATCTTCAAAAGTGGGCACCATTTCATTGTAGGAGAAACAAGACACGTGCCTCCTAACATCCTGTAACTTCGCGGCAGCCCCGCAACAAATCCCAATCAGAACCAACTCCTTAAAAGACCAAACCGAGCAAAGACGAAACCTTACCTCGAAAGCCCGTCTCGATGCCTCATACGGCGCCGCATCCACGTTTTCAACCGCTCAAGGAAGTGTGCTTGCCTCTCCCGCGAAAGCCTCGGCAAAATTCTAGGGACATACGAAGAATCCATGGCAAAAATGGAGGTTCCTAGAGAAAATGGGGAAGAAAGCTCGAAAATGGCCGCAAATGGGGAAATGAGGAAGAACTGTGCACCGGAAAGCATTTATGTCCTTCCCAAAAGCAAGGTTGGTCCGTACGACCTCTTTTGCATGCTAAGTATGTCCGTACGATGACCTCCTTGCAAATGTAACCCATTTCCCGTAAAACAAGCATAAAACCACCGTCCTCAAGAAACCTTGCTCCAAACAAGCCCAAACACTGCCAAAGCCATTTCCGCAAACCAACACTACCCACAAACGCACTCTCACCACGTGGCATGTACAAAAATAAAAATAATAATAGCAACAATTTCTAGGACAATTCCTGAATCACAAAATAAATGACATTACATCTTAAAATAAAATACTGTTTGCCATGCAAATACATGTGTTTTATTACAGTACCCAAAAATGTCTCGTTGCTAAACAAAAAAAAAAAAAAGAGAGGGATATGAAAAGAGGGAAAGCAAATGAATACTACTCGTAATCCTCATCATCATCCTCCTCGCCAAGATCCTCCAAAGAAAAGTCGGGCATCCCAAAGAACTCGCCCGTCACATCCTCCTCGTCTAATACCGAGCACCCGCCCGAGGCTCCCACGAGAAGTACTCGAAGGATCAAATCCGGCGAAAGGATCAAAGAAAGAAGGCTCGAGGAACCTCACCCCGTGCGCCGTGCGGAGGCATGAATCGATAAAAGGGCCGCTCCTCGAAGGCCCCGCAGCCTCCCGAAGACGCCCCGCATCCATGCTATGCCGCCTCAAAGGCCCCTCCCGCTGCGGCTCCGCTCGGCTCTAGGCGGAGGAACGTCCACTGTAATGCCTCAAGGCATAGGCTCGTACGCCGGCACACGACGCGAAGACCGACAGACACCTTCGACGCCATCTTCTTAGCGAAGGAGCGCATCGCCACGTAACGGCGAGTCAAGATATCGTAGGCTCTCCCCGGACTCCGCACCAACAAGAAGCCAAGGAAACGCTCATCAAATGCAGCTTATACTCAACAACAAAAAGAGAAAAACGCAGTAAAAGATGCCAAGATGGAAAAGAGTCAAGCACACTCACCGATTCGTTTGGGGTCCACTTCGTATGCAAGCAGAGCTCAAGCCCGAACGGCATGCACACCCTCCTCTCGATCCGTCCCCGCGGACGTACGTGAAATCCGGTCCCGGCATCGGAACCTCTCGGGGGAGCTCGCGGGCGCCTCTCTCTCCCGCGCCGCACTGGGCGTCCTCGCCTTCCTCCTCACGAAGGCCCCGTACTCCTCTCCGTACAAGATGAACTCCTACACCGACACCGCCAAGGTACTCTCTCGAAGTCCAAAGCACATCCATGTCCCGGAATCAAGCATCCCAAAGGGAGGGTCCCTGAGCCACGGGAAGCACACCGGGGCCATGCCGCTGTAAGACTCGCTCCCTGTACATGGCGTCACAAGTCAAGCCTCGCAAAGATCTTCCGCCGCTGCCACCTGGGAGCCCTCGAACTCATCTCCTCATACCGAACTCCACGGGAATGTAACGAACCCTCACGGCTATCCCGCTCCAAACGCTCCCGCACATCCCCGTAGGCGATGGTGAGCTTCCCGGCCGGGTCCTCCTCTTCCTCGCCGTACGAGCCCATCCCAAAGATAGCAGGTACGCAAAGAATGCCCTGTGATCCCTATCCCACGGAAGCACCGGAAAACCTCATAAAACCACACCGTGACAAAAACAGAGAAGGCTCAAGCAAAAAGACAACGGAGAAAAGACAAGTTGCTAAATCAAAACAAAGAATAAACTCATACCTCCAAAGCAAAGTCAAAGCAGCCAACGAACTGCCACCCCTCGCTAAACCGGTCCAAGGAGAAGTAGAGCTCGCCCAAGCCTCGCTCGCCCCAAGCAATGTCGCAGACCCTATCCAGATCGGGCCAAGCTCTCCAACAGAGCAAAGGGAGCTGCGGTCGCGTGGTTCGAGAACAAAGTCTCTGACACGCATACCACAAGAAGGAGCGCGCCAACCGCTCCGCTGCCACCCGGCCGGTACTCTGATGTAGGCCCCACATACCGGCCGTGATCCTCATCTCTACGTCGCCGTACAAAGATCCCTGTGCCCTCGCGAGGACGAGGCTCAAAGCCCAAGCAGCTCTGGCCAAGACATCATCGTAGATCATGTCTCTCCACCTCACAGCCCCCTCAAGGAGAGCCCTAATAGCAAAGAAAATCGCTGGCGCCACCGTCACCTCGCCCTACTGTGTGGAAGGTGTGGGTGGTATCCCACCAATACTCGGATAAACCCAGAAGACACTCTTGTTCTTCCTCGTGTCGTACACTCCACTGTGTTCTCAACGAACACACCTAGGCCAAGCATAAACCAACCTCCGGGACTCGGCCTACCGCCCACGGAAATATCGTGCATCCGCCGCCATAGCTCCACAAATGCCTCGAGCGATCCCCGAAGTCTTCATCCTTCGGCCTTCCCGGCCGTAAGCCCCGCATCCCGCAGTAAACACAAAGAAAGGTACGTCAATCACAAGATTTCTTAATATAAAGGCACATATAACCCGTCACAAAACACGGCACATATTGCACCTAATTTTCACATACATTATACATATAATTTTTCATGTAACCCGTCACAAAACACGGCACACAATGCACATAATTTTCACATATATCATGCATATAATTTTTCCCATGCAGTCCGTCACAAAACACGGCACACACTGTACACATTTTCTCAAAAGAAAAAAAGGGGTGGGATTACACCCTACACGACACATTTTCAAAAGAAAATCCGTCCCAACACGGCACATATTGCACATATTTTCCCCACAAAGTCCGTCACCCAAAACACGGCACACACTATATAGCACATTCTCAAAAGAAAATCCGTCCCAACACGGCACACACTTTCACATATAACCCGTCACAAAACACGGCACAGGTCACATTTTTGCACAAAAATTATCACTACACGATAATTTTCTCATAATGTACATACATAAATAGCATACGGTACAAAACACCAAAGCATGCAATTCACTAGATAGGCACTTTATTTTCACAAATAAGAGCTAATCTACACATTTCTGCACAAAATACACATACCCACAATTTTTACATGTCCATTTTCAACAATTCATCAAGAATTTCACAAAAAGGCATAAAATAATAACAAAAATTCAAAAATGCGAAAAACTAAAACCTAGTTCTAGCATTCAAAAATTCGAGCAGGAATCAAAAACGAATGCATTTCTTACCTCCCCAACGTTCATGGCGCGACGATTATGCACCTCCGGATTCGGATACAAAACATCCGGATTCTTCGAAGATGGAACGAACGAAGTCCAATTCCTTGAAGCTCCATCCGCCGCTCAACCACTTCCCGATCAAGCGCTGACGACGACTCCTTCGAGATCCTTCACCATGGCAAGAAATTCAAGCAAAAATTTTTTGATTTTGGTTAACAATGGAGGAATTTTTCTCTCTCTCTCTCGCCCGGTTCACGAAACCGGAAAATGAGGAAGAAGGAATGGGAAGGGCCTCTGGTATTTAAAGCCCGGTCAAACCCGGGAACCGTAAAACCAAGGTGGTCCGTACGGACCTCTTTGCAACTGTGTTGGTCCGTACGGACCTCTTTGCAAGGGGTGGCCAAATTACTTTTCTCGCCCTTATAATCTTTGCCCCCGTCGTCCTAAGGCCTTTTCCAAAGAAATCCAAGTGCGTAATGGTCCCTAACCCTTCAATTCAATCCCCGGCCATCAGCCGTAAGACCGGTCCTCTCGCCCACTTCAACGGCAATTCAACCACCGGCCATCGCCGTAAGACCGGTCCTCGCCACTTCAACGGCAAATCAACCACCGCCGTCAAGCGTAAGACCGGACTCGCCACTTCAACGGCAAATCAACCATCGGCCATCAAACGTAAGACCGATCTCGCCACTCCAACGGCAATTCAACCAACGCCCGCTCAACGGCAATTCAAGAAGGAGCCAATACCTCCCAAAGACGAATATCAAGGCGCAAGACGCTCCAAACGCTCAACGACAATCTCAAATCCACCCTCAAAAGAGGTCCGAAGTCATCTTCCCAACGTAAAAGTGGCCCCTACAGGGTCATGCATCCCCAGCAATTCAAGCACCGGCAGTCAGATGTAAGCCCGAACTTCGCCCACCTCAACGGCAACGCAAGCACCGGCCATCAAAGTAAGCCCGAGCTCCTCCCAACAAGTCAAAGGGAAGTCATGCAAGACTGCATATCCTCAAAGACCGACCATCATCCTTGCCCACTCAACGGCAAAACAAGCACGCAAAGGAGCCAACACCTCCGAGTACAAGTCCCAAGGCACGAAGCGCTCCCAAAACGCCAAATGGTGAAGCAATCATCGGCCGTCATCCTTGCCCACTTCAACGGCTCAAGCACCTAAGTCATCGTAAGTCCGACCTTCTGCATCAACATGCAAAAACACCAATGGCCCCAACCGCCGCCAGATGACAATTCAAAGTCCTCCAGCGTGGCACCAACCGCAATCAGAAGACGATTCAAGTCCTCACACCATCTCCCGCCCTAAGGCCCTAAACCACCCGATTAGGAAAATCGTAAAACTTCCATCCCAGGACGCCACCACGTCCTCACATTTGACCTATACGGTCACCCAGGACGCCACCACGTCCTTATCACCGACCTATACGGTCACCCAGGACGCCACCACGTCCTTATCACCGACCTATACGGTCACCCAGGACGCCACCACGCCCTTATCACCGACCTATACGGTCACCAGACGCCACCACGCCCTTATCACCGACCTATACGGCCACCAGACGCCACCACGTCCTTATCACCGACCTATACGGCCACCCAGACGCCACCACGTCCTTATCACCGACCTATACGGCCACCCAGACGCCACCACGCCCTTATCACCGACCTATACGGCCACCAGACGCCACCACGTCCTTATCACCGACCTATACGGCCACCTGTGACGCCACCACGTCCTTATCACCGACCTATACGGCCACCCAGACGCCACCACGTCCTTATCACCGACCTATACGGCCACCCAGACGCCACCACGCTCCTTATCACCGACCTATACGGCCACCCAGACGCCACCACGCCCTTATCACCGACCTATACGGCCACCCAGACGCCACCACGTCCTTATCACCGACCTATACGGCCACCCAGACGCCACCACGTCCTTATCACCGACCTATACGGCCACCCAGACGCCACCACGCCCTTATCACCGACCTATACGGCCACCCAGACGCCACCACGCCCTTATCACCGACCTATACGGCCACCAGACGCCACCACGTCCTTATCACCGACCTATGCGGTCACCCAGGACGCCACCACGCCCTTATCACCGACCTATACGGCCACCCGTGACGCCACCACGTCCTTATCACCGACCTATACGGTCACCCAGACGCCACCACGTCCTTATCACCGACCTATACGGCCACCAGACGCCACCACGCCCTTATCACCGACCTATACGGCCACCAGACGCCACCACGCCCTTATCACCGACCTATACGGCCACCCAGACGCCACCACGTCCTTATCACCGACCTATACGGCCACCCAGACGCCACCACGTCCTTATCACCGACCTATACGGCCACCCCTGACGCCACCACGCCCTTATCACCGACCTATACGGCCACCCAGACGCCACCACGTCCTTATCACCGACCTATACGGCCACCCAGACGCCACCACGTCCTTATCACCGACCTATACGGCCACCAGACGCCACCACGTCCTTATCACCGACCTATACGGCCACCCAGACGCCACCACGTCCTTATCACCGACCTATACGGCCACCCAGACGCCACCACGCTCCTTATCACCGACCTATACGGCCACCCAGACGCCACCACGTCCTTATCACCGACCTATACGGCCACCCAGACGCCACCACGTCCTTATCACCGACCTATACGGCCACCCAGACGCCACCACGTCCTTACCATCAACCTATACGGCCACCCAGACGCCACCACGTCCTTACCATCGACCTATACGGCCACCCAGACGCCACCACGTCCTCACCACCGACCTCGGCGGTCACACAACACTCTGTGGCACCACCACGCCCGCATTCACGTAACACTCACCCCACACCCGAACTACGACTGTGCTTGATTCCCGCTGTGGATACGTAGGAATCCTATCACAGTGGTCCAAATTTATCGACCTAAACTGGCCACCCAAAAGGACACCACCACGTCCTCACTTGACCCTCACGGCCACTTCCTCTCCCAAAGACGCGATCCGATTAGGACCCTTATCTTATCGGCGACCCCACTTCTTTCATAAGTGACGTCGTCGAGGGGCTTCGTAAGTACCCCAATCTGGATCACTCCCTTTCAAACACCCGGAAACACCGCAGACTCATCCACGCAGCCTCTGAGACCTCTCTCACTCAAAACCCTCTCAAAACCCTCTCAAACCCCCAACCAAACCAGTGGAGGAGCCTTTCGGGATAAAAAGGGACAAAAGGACCTTTGGGAATTTTCAGAAATCGTAAGCAATTAAGGTCCGTACGGACCTCTTTGTTTCAATGATTACTAAATCCCCTTAAAGTCCACAATATTCCTCAAATCCCGGAGAAATGATGACTTCCATGCAGAGTTGGTCCGTACGGACCTCTTTGCATGCAAGATGGTCCGTACGGACCTTATTGCTCAGTGGAACATCATCATTCCCAAATATTCTCCATCATTGCGCATTCCCTCAAATCGAGGAAATCCAAAATTCTCGGATAACCAAGAAGGTCCGTACGGACCTCTTTGCTCCGAAATTTTTACTATAAATAGAGGGCTTCCCCTCCTCATTTTTACACACCTCCCACTTCTCTCTTCCTCCCTAAGCCTTCTCGGCTCCCCTTCTAAGACCTTTCGAGGCATTCCCGCCCCTTCGGATCCTTCCGAGGCCTTCCGAGCCCCCTCGAGGTGCTCCGAAGCCTCTCCGAGCGCTCCCGAGACGCTCCCGCGCTGCCCCGAGGCACTCTCGAGGTACTCGAGGCCCCTCGTGGTACTCCGAGGCCTTGCTTCGGTCTTTCCCACGGTGTCCCGCTCTTTCCGAGTCAAACCGGCGATCCCAAACCTTGCCGAACCTCCGCCCGAATCCAACCAACGATTCCAACGCACGCCGAACCTCCGCCCGAGTGACTCGCCACCACAACGCACGCCGAACCTGCCCGAGTGATCCCGACGATCCCCACGCACGCCGAACCTCTCGCCCAACGCATACAACCTCAACTCACGCCGAAACTCTGTCCACGGACAACCGGCATCCCCGAAGCAATCCGGAACGCTACTCCGACCTCAAACACTATTCCCCTGCGGAAGACAGACACGAACCAACATTGGTAAGGCTTCCTTCCTATTCTATTTCAATACATTTCAATACAATGTAGACATCCGATACAGCATGCATTTTTAAAAGCACACACACACACACAACTTTTTAAAGGATATTAGGGGTATCCGAAAGACTCGTTTTTACGAGGCGACTCGGGTGAGCTCTAATATTCTAATATTCTCTTCCCGAGGAGTCATCTGACCTCCGAACTCAAAATCTCATCACACAAAAACAGTTTAAAATTTATCTTTAAACTGATGCCCTTTTTCAATGTTTTGGGCTTAATAAAAACGGCGTGGCGACTCTACAAAATGCGAAAGCAAAACGGCGAGACACCTCCAACACGCAAACGCTAAAACGGAATAAGCCAGATGCCGGGGCGCGATTGTGCTGCCTCTCGGATCCGGGCGACTTCCCGAACGAGCGACGAATTGCGAGATGCACGGGGGCCCTCCGCGCGCGAGCCGGATCCCGGGTAATTTCAGGCATGTCCAACTTGTCGAAGTGTACGGCAGACTGCTTCAGAGTGGAGTTGCTGCTTTGTGGGATTGGGTTTCTGTTACCCGACTGCTGTCCCTGATGGATGTAGTTGACAAACGTATCTTTCCCTTTACCGGGGGCCGGTGCGGGATTGAATGCAACTGCTGATCGATATCTGTATGGCTGTGCAGTAGCCAATTTTTCCTTGAGATCCTTCTCGAACTGTGAGCCGGCATTGACCATGGCCCGGAGAACTGGGAAGAAGTGATGGCTGATGAGAGTTTTGATGGACGGCCTCAAGCAGGACTTGAAGATTCGCATCTGTTCATCCTTGGAGAGTGGCTCCATGATCTCGGAGAGTTTCCAACTCCACCTCTTGTATAATTCTCCGACGCTTTCATCTGCATTCTGCTCGGTGGTGATTAAGTCCTCATGACTTGTTTCCCACTCTAAGTTGGATCTGTACAGTTCTAGGAAGATGTTACTGATCTGATCCCAGGTGTGTCGATCTGCAGGCTTGACCCTTAGGAACCATCGTAACGCTGAACTCTTGAGCGTATGCTGGAAGTGATCGGCCATTTGCTGGAGGCTTGCTCCTTTCGCTCTCATGCCGAGAACGTAGGTGTCAACATGCATTTGAGGACATTCGGTTCCGTCGAATCGGTCCATCTCCGGCATTCTGAACTTGGCAGGGAGAGGCATGACCATTCTCGGATCTGTAGATTTGAGCGTTTCTTGCTTTGAGTTGCTCATGCTGGCTTTCAGGTCTTTCATCTGTTCGACCATCCAGGCTAAGGTTGGGTTCAGTGGTGGACTTTGAGGCTCGACGCCGGGTGCTACCATATGAGAGGCAGTAATTGGAGGTGGGAGGCTTGATATATGTGGATATATGGGGGCCTTTTCTGGACTGTATCGGGGTTTGTCCCCGGTGTTTTGGGATTCGTGTATAGGCAATGGGATGAACCCAGGAGGGTATTGAAGGATATTGGCATCTGCTTGAGATGGTCCAGCGATGCGCTGGTTGTACTGAGTGATGGGAGTAGTACTGGCTTGGCCGTATATGACAGGGTTGCCCTGAGAGGTGGCAACGTGAAGCCTAGGTCGGTTGTTTCCTTGGTTCGAAGGCATCCCGTAAGTTGGCGGGGGAGGAACCTGATTGAAGGCTTGAGGAACTGGTTTCGGGGAATCATCGTCCTCGACTAGGATGAAAGTACCGTCTGACTGGGGGATAGCTGCTATACCTCGCTCATTCAGAAGCTGTACCACGAAATTCTGCTGATCTTCTTTCTGCCTCTTGTGAACCTCAAAAGCCCGGATGGCTTCTTCCAATGTCATATCTGTTACCGGTAGCGGGAGTCCGTCCCCGTCACGATTTCTCGGTGAGCTAGACATGTCGGATATTCTAGCTGAGGGAACTGAGGGAACCGAAGAAGCCGACACCGCCGTAATCGTGACTGGCGAGGCGCCGACCCGGAATTCGAACCACTTTACGCTCCATTGCAGGGAATGAAAGGCAGGGTTTAGGCTTCGAAAAAGGGTATTTGGCTCAAGGTTTCGGGCTAGTGCAATGTGCAGTTACCTATTAATGTTTACTTAAAACGCATTTTCTTAGAGTCCTAATCGGTTGGAAAAGATCGTGTCTTCTTTTTCGCAACTAACCTAAGGTTCTAATCAGTGGATCTCGTCACTACATTTGTAAGCCCCTCTTTTCCATTTGTAGATCATCTTCTCGGGACGGACAATCCCGAGCGAGGGTCCTATAAGGCAAGCGAGTTCCATCGACAAAGGAAAAAGTGAACTTAAGGCTAGCTGATCACGCAAACTTCCAACGTATGTGACGCACAGGCCACAGTCGAAGTCAACGTCCTTAAGTTAAGGCGTGGATCGTGCCAAAATTTCGGCATGACCTCTCCTCACTCGCTTGCGCGAGAGGCCTTATCTTTTGGCGTTGGCCAAGTTGTGGCGGGCACGGTGCATACGGTGAGGGTTTGGTGACACGGCGTCACATTGAACCTTCGGGTATATTTTTCGGCAGAGCTCTGCATCAAAGTCAAGGCTGAAAAGCTCAAGACTTTGGGTCGGGAACTACCTTCGGTCTCAATCTTTCGAGCTTGACTCGTAACGGAACCTGGCGTAAAAACATACACTTAGGCTTTATGACATGTACTAAGACAAAAACCAACCGGGGTCTTGGACGAGGTGTGACACAAAGAGTGCATGGCTTACACGGGCTAGGATGGGCTGTTTGGGACGACCCCGTGCGCGCTCAAAAGGTGTCTGGCAGACCAACCGAGCTGCAACTGAACGGTCATCCCGGGTTACGGGTCGTAGTGTGTAGTGTACCGAGGCAGCAAGTGCACGTGAAGTGCGGTGTACCGAGGCAGCAAGTGCGAGTAGTGTGCGGTCACTAAAATTCTTTTTCTGAGTAAAACAGAGATTTTTCAGAATGTGTCTTAAAGAATTTTATGCGCAATTCAAAATGCAACATGAAAATCAAGTATGAACGGGAATGCACGAACATGTTATGATTTTGAAAGAGACGATAATGCAACATCTTAAAAAAAACCGTTCGAGGTTTAAAGTAACACACGCACACAAAAATGAGGAAGGGTAAACGAAAGTTTGACCCATGGAAGGCTTTTTGAAAACAATGGTAGTTTTGAAAAAGTATCCAAGTCCCCAGCAGAGTCGCCAACTGAAATTACCTGAATTTTCGCGCGGGGCGAAAAGGCGATTGTCTTTCGCGGAGGGTTGGTTGGTGTTTGAGACCTCCCTTTCGGGAAGGAGAGGAGTCGCCACGCGGTTTTGTATTTTGAGCCCAAACGTTGAAAAACGGTTTTAGTGAAAATGGTGTCGTTTTTATTGGTAGCAAAAACTTAGGAAAAAGCTTTGAAAACGGGGTGTCATTTTTATTGGTAGCAAAAATGAGTAAAAATCTTTTTGAGTACCAGAGATTGTTAGGTTCGGAGGTCACGTTACGTTTCGGGAAGAGTATTTTGAGATCACCCGAAATACCTCGTATGACGAGTTTTTCTACCTTTCTCGAAAATGTGTGCGTGTGTGTGTGTTTGCATTTTGAAAATGGGGGCTTGAATGACAAGCTTAATCTTGGTTTGAATGCCAAACATTGATTATGTGATTTTGTTTGAAAAGGCGAGCGTTTGAATGACAAACGTCGGTTTTTGGAGTTTTTTAGGAAAGAGTGACACGAGTGCTGATTTTGACCTTTTAACTTAATTGCCAAATGTTGACTTTTAAGAAAAGAGCGTTTGAATGTCAAACGTCGGATTTTGATTTTTGAAGGTGATCGTTTGGATGCCAAACGTCACTTTGCGCGTTTTTGAAAGAGAGTTCGAATGTCGAACTCCGGTTTTGAACCGGGCATTTCATTGTTAGCAATTTTACGGGAAAAAAGCATTAAATGAGTTTTGAATGTCAAATGTCGGCTTTTAAGTTTGAAGATGATCGTTTGGATGCCAAACGTCATCGCGCGTTTTGAAAGAGAGTTCGAATGTCGAACTCCGGTTTTGAACCGGGCATTACATTGTTAGCAATTTTACGGGAAAAAAGCATTAAATGATATGCGATCAACGAATCGTTTTGCGACTCGGACTTTTGATAAGTAAATACTATCACGATCCAAACGGCTCGGACTTGTAAATGACAGTATTTAAAGTGCGATATCGACGGAATCAAACGACCCGGAATTGTAAAGTGCGTTCAACGAGCCAAACGGCTCGGAATTGTAAAGTTGCGTAAAGGTAAATGACGATTGACGGATCAAACGATCCGGAATTTGTAAATGACATGAAAGTAAATGACGTTCAACGGATCAAACGATCCGGAATTGTAAATGACGTAAAAGTAACGGAACGGGGCCGAAACGCCGTTTTAACCCGAGATTACTTCTCTTACGGGAAGAGAAGAGGATCAAGGACTAAAATGTATCGGACCCCATTAGACGGTGACGTCTACATTTCAACAACGTTCGTCCGAAACGGTTGTAGCGACTGGCGCGTAAACCGAGACGGAACAAGAGTTTAGGGAGAGAGAGCACTACCTATGGCTAGGGTCGGCTCCTTTGGCTCGGTGGGCGTATACGGGATACGAAAAGGTGTTTGGAACAGTGTTTCAAGGTGGTGGGGGTTGTATTTGGTTGAAATATGGAGTTTTCGCGCGAATCGAGGCAAAACGGGGCTCGGGGAAGGTGGAAAAGGGTTTAGGCCGTGGCTGTGAGGGATGTTGGGTGAATTTTGTTGTTGTTAAAATGTTTGACAGCCCTCTGTATTTATAGGTGAAATTTGCAAAAGAGTCCGGACGGACTTAGGCTGAATTCCAGGGATTTTTGTGAAACTTTGGAAATTGGAGGAACTTGCTGGCAATTCTGGATTGTCTGCAAAAGAGTTCGGCCGGACTTGGACTGCATACCAAGGGTATTTTAGTCTTTTCACACTGAATTTTGATTGATGTTGACAAGGGAGCTGTGGCATGCGTGCCACGTGTCCTGTGACTCACCTAGGGTATGGAATATCGTGTCATTATTCCCGGTTTTGTCCGTTTTTTAAATAACTGTCCGAAAAATGTCCGAAATGCCCCCGGAAAGTGTCGAAAAGTGCCTTTTTCGGGAGAAGCTGTACTTTTACGTGCGACGATGTGTGTTGAGTATGCTTCAACATTGGGATGCACGGGTCAGTCCCGGGACGTCTCATTGGCTTGAGAACGGAGAGCTTAACGGGTTCCGGTTAACCTGGAGCGGGTCAGTTAACGGATTTCGGTTAACTTCTAACGGATTTTGATGATCCGGATTTGTGTACTTAAACTTGGTTATTATACGCTCTACCATGTCTAGGTCGACATAGTGGGAATGACGAGGAGGCAAGACGAGCAAAGGTGGGGAAGACCCACTCCATTTGTCGTAATTGAGACTTGTATGAATTATATTTTGGGCCCATTCCATTGGGCCTTGCCTGGCCTGACCCACGTTCGTACTTCGATTTATACCGTTCAGTGGCCCCGACTTTCTAGCTCGGCTATGCCGAGGAGGAAGTGATGCTCTACCTCGAATTAAAGGAATACGAACGGGTACTGACATGTCACGAGGCGCTTCATATTTCGCCGATTAATTCGTACCATGATGCAGCGCGTCTGTCGAAGTCTGGCATTCGCCTTGGGAACCCACTAGCGCATTTAATGCTCGGAAAGGACGACGTCACTTTACCAATGAGTAGTTGAGGGACCTGCAATGTCACCTGCAACTGTTCAACCCGTTTGGACTTTCTTAGCTTACTGGCTTACCCCTTGATCGGACATGGGCCTTTTCTGCCTTCTCCCATCTTGTAAGCCCGCACCGTCAGTCACGTTGTTGGAGCGAGTGACCCTTCTAGTGGGATTGTCCGGCGGAGGAGGAGGCAAGTTTGCAGTGTGATTTCCAGCACCTGCTTCTGCGTTTCTACCAGCATTCCCCATCATTGGATTACTGGAGGAAGTTGCAGTATGATCATCAGTGTTGAGTTTTGGGGTTACAAACGCAGCGGAATTAGAAATAACAACAAAACCCTAGCCCTATGATCCGTCTAGCATGAAGAGATTAGAAACATATGAGATAGATTTACATACCTTAATGCGATGAAGTTTAACAAAGTAGATCTCAAAATTCAAGCCTTAGAATTTTGATGTTGAAACGGATCTTCTTCTTCCTTGTTCAAAACCTTGGTGATGAAATCAACAATGGAGATCTTCAAGCTTTAGGAGATAAAGCAACCTCCCTCTAATGGTGATCCACACGCGAACGAATCAAGAACACTTTCTTGTTGGATTGATAGATGATCCTCTTGATTATTGAATCAATATTAATTAATCAAAGCCAAAAACTATGGAATAATTTGGGAGCTTTTGATTCAAAATCAAAATCAATCTCTAGAGTTTCATAAACCTAGAACAATGATGTAGAGAGAGGTTTATGGCTGCCAAAAGGTTGTATTTATATCAACATATAAATCCCTAATCATATTAGGTAAGAATCCTTGTCAAACCAAAACCTTTCCAACCTTGGAACACTGTACGGACACGAAATTCGCCGTTGGCATGAGTCGTGCCCTTTGCAATCAGTCGTGCCCATGAGTCGTTCTCAATGCTTCAACTCGTTTTGATTGTAGAACCAAAAAGAAAGCACAAGTCGTTCCTCCTTGGGCACGAGTCGTGACCCAGGGCACGAGTCGTGCTCCTGGTCACAAGTCGTGCCAAGCCCAAAAAATTCAATTTTCAGCTCGAATCAAATTCGTTCTTTGTGTGTGACCCAATAGGAATTATATTATGTTGGCAGTGAGTCAAAACATCGACCTCACAAGACATAAGTGACTTCTAGCAAATCATTATGTCCACCCAATTAATATAAGATCAAAGCTTGATTCCTCAATAGATCCAATGTCATAATCCCTTTGTCCACGATGTCCAATTGAACATGAGTCATGGTCCATGTCAACTTATTCCGTTCAATGCTTTCTCGATTCCGAATATGTTGATAATCCAAATGATTTGATCTCCATCAAATCACTTGAGTGTGGCCACACATTTCATCAACATTATTCATCGAGGGGCTCAAGCAAACATCTCTCTTCATAAGAGGGACAAATCCCATCTTGACTTATTATTCTTCCCTACATGAATCCAATCATGCTAACATAGCCCTTATTGCTATCCGATTAAAGATAGTGTTAGACTATATCAAACACGATCTTCATCATGTGGAAGACGATGATAATCTCAGGTACAAAGGATTCAATAACACGACTATCATGAGATTTAATCATGACAACAGACCATGTCATAAATCTCATAAGTATGTCATGTCCAATACTTATTCTCTAGCAAGAATCCATAAGTGTAATGTGCATCTCTATGCATATAATCATCTCTATGATTATCCATTACCAACTTATACTAGTTGTTCACAACATCTAGGGACGCAGTTCAATATAATAAACATGCAAAACATATAATGAACCAAATAAACACGCTCTATAATAAATAATAAAGATGATACATAACGGTTCAAGTTAAACATAACTATAGCCTAGGGCACTACACCAACAATCAGACACCATGTTTGTGGTTTGAGTAAAGTTTCAAGGTCTAGCGTTTATCGTTTCTCGGCAATGGAACCAAACTGATGATGCAGGAAATGATCCATATCAGCCTTAGTCCAGCAGTTATGTGACGACCCCAACCCTAGGCACTAAATTTAAATATTAAATTATATGCTTTTAATAATTATGTTATCTTTATGTGCTCAATTATGTCTTTAAAATTCTTAATTTAAGATAAATTGAGTGAAAAGTAAAATTAGGATCTTATGCGAATTTATTGGACATTAAATAAAGAAACTAGGGGAAATAATAAAAATGGGAATTTATTAAATAGATAAATAGTGTAGGGAGGTTAAATGAGTAGGATGAATTAATGGGATAAGAATTTATTTTATTTTATTTCTTTAAGTTAAGTTGAAAGCCTAAATCCTTAGAGAATGGCATGGGGGGCCAAGGAGGTCTTCCTTCTCCTAGGAGTGACACTTGTCCAATCCCCCTCACCTCTTCTTACTTTCCCCCCTTCCCCTTCATTTCTCATTCATCTTCAACCTAGAGGAAGTATAGAGAAACCCTCCATTGAAGCTTCCACTCCCCAAGCTTTGAAGTCAAGACTTTCTTCATCCAAAAATCAAGTCCAAGAGCACCTTTGAAGTTGAATCTCCTAGAGGAACCCATCTAGACCAATCTTCCTTATAAAATCCAAAGGTGAGTTATTATGACCCTTTTCCTTCCTTGAATGTTCGTGGATATTTATGTTGTTATGAATGTTCTATGTGCTTTGATGCTTGGGAAAACTCTTTTAGATTTAGAAAATGTTATGGTTCATGGAAGTTGAATTGATCTAGGGTTAAGAGATGGTTTCATGGAGTCAAATGAGTAGAGTAAAGTTACTAAGGTTGGAAATGTCCTTTAGGTTCATAACTTAGAATGCTTTTGGTTGGAATTTTGGGATTTTGAGAAGTTATTGTTGATGGCTGCTGTTTTGCCATTTCTGGGCCGAGGGCACGAGTCGTGACCTCAAGCACGAGTCGTGCCATGTGAGGGTCACGAGTCGTGCCTTGGAATAAAGGGAAGTCGTGACCTATAGGGGGACGCCAGGTTCTGAGGGAGGTCTCATGAGCACGAGTCGTCCCCTGGGGGACGAGTCGTGCCCTGGCACAGTTTTCACCCCAACTTTAGGGCTATTCAAACCTAATCAAACTCGAACCAAAATGAAATCTCTTTAACCTAGATTAAAGTAGAATACTTTGGCTTCACAATGATATTCTAAGTGATCAAAATGGAATAGTAGAAGTACCTTAAATGTTGTTGGGAAAACGTTAGCTAACCTAGTTTGGTAACTAGACAATTATGATCCCCACTTGGTAGATTCAACTTAGACCCTTAAAGAGGCTATGTATTATTGTATAATGACCATGTAGGATGGATTGATGCTACTTCCTTGCTTACATTGAGTTCATATACATTGTTGTATTACGCATAGTGTGTTAATTAAATGTTGCACTATGATATTGGTTGAACATGAGTATATTTTACCATGTTGGTATATTGTTATCCCTTTTGTGGATTTTATTCAAGTATCTATTATGTGCTTGATATGTGTGAGTCAGCTGACGTTGGGGGTATAACATAATACGGTCAATTATGGAAGTGTGACCTAATGTGATCGGATTATGTTATATCTGTGACCGTCCCCTCCTGTGGCCACAGGTTGGGGTTATAGCGTCTGTATTGAGCCAAAAGCCTTACAGAGTTGCTACTGTCTTATTTGGTTCCCCGAAAAGCGGGTCTTATAAGACGTGAGTATTGCTTAAACAGCTCACTGTATAATTGGATTATTATTATAACCAATGTTGTACGACTACTGTTCAGACGGGAAAAGGTAAACCAAGGTAATGGAATGTGTTTATAGCTTTCCCAATGTGTTATGTGCGACTTGTTATATGTTGCATTTATTTGGCATATTGTTGCATCCATAATAGCTTGCTGAGATTTATTCTCACCCCTCTCCCTTTACTGTTTTAGATCCCGAGACAGGAGGACCGCCCAAGTAAGGACGGAAAGGAGTTTGGCTGTGAGCATTTTGGGATATTGTCGGGGTACGTTAGGTTGGCGTAGAAATTATTTTGTCATAATTCCTTTTGGGCGTTTGTAATTATAAACTTTATCTTTCTACGTTAAAAACCAATATCTTTTGTAACTAAACAGTTGATCGTTTTCAAAGTTAGTTATCTCCTCCTCCGATGTGGAGTTGAGTGGAGTTATTTCGAAATGTTATATTATAAATGTTTATGTTTGCACGTCAAAGTAAAGTTTTAAAAGTTTAGTGTTTTCGGGTTAGTTTGAGGACGCTCCAACTCGGGACACGTGTAGGTTCCGGGTCGGGGTCCTCACAGTTGGTATCAAAGCTCTGCTAGAATTCCCTGCAGAGTCTAGCTGAGTGAGAGTGTGTGATAACTGACGTCGAGTGTTTAATGCAGGAGTTTGTTGTTATGGCGGGAAATGATGGTGATCAGAATCTGGGTTTGGGTGGTGTTGGTAATCCGAATGCCGAGATGATGGATATGTTCCGAGGGTTTCTTCAGCATATGGCAACTCAGAATTTGAATCAGGGTAGACAACAGCAAGAAGGCAGACAAGGGCAACATGGTTTGGAGAAGTTCGTGAAGATGTCTCCTCCTAGCTTCAACGGAGATCCGGATCCGGTGAAGGCTGAGAGGTGGCTTGAGGCTATGAATAAGATTTTTGCAGCTATGGAGAGTACGGATGCGGAGAAGGTGAGATGCGCCGTTTTCAAGTTGGAAGGACTCGCGGAGCACCGGTGGCAAGTAGTGAAGGATGGTTGGGACCGGGATTTGACACCCACGTACTTGGGAGAACTTCACACGCAAGTTCCGGATCACTTTGTACCGATGGTCACTAGAGACAAGAAGGAAGGCGAGTTTCGAAACTAGAGCAAGTGGGACCATGACGACGATAGCGCAAGATTCAAAGCAAAGTTCACGTAATTGGCCCGATATTGTCCTCATTTGGTGCCGATGAGGAGAGGCGAGTCTACCGGTTTGTGAAAGGTTTAAGGGTTGAGTTCGAAGCGGTTGTTGACGCATAACTTCGCCAACTTCCAAGCAGCGGTGAATATGGCGTATCGGATTTGAGAATGACATAGAGGAGCATCGTGGTAGAAATGAAGGTGGAAATGTAAACAGGTTCCAAGGTCAAGGTTCGGGATGCAATAGGGTGCAGCCGAGGACATTTACTCCGGAGCGAATCGAGGAGGTCATGTGGCGGCTCCGGCAAATCGTGCGACTTCCTGGCCGCTTTGGGACAACGTGTGGGTTTTGCAAGAAACTAGGGCATTCGGAGGACAAGTGTTGGAGCAAACAAGGTAAGTGTTTGGAGTGTGGGTCTCCTGTGCCATTTCAGGAGAAATTGTCCCAAGTTACGTATCAAGCAAGCTTCGGTACCGGATTTGGAGGACAAGGTAGTGGTGTGAAGAGAGATGTTGATGGGAAACCTAAGGATAGAGTCCAAGGTCGTGTGTTTGCTTTGGGTCGAGGAGAGGTCGATCCTAATGCCGTCATTAGAGGTATAGTTCCTGTCTCAGGAGTTAAGGCCCGCATTCTTATAGATCCCGGGTCTTCCCATTCATTTGTGGCATCGCATTTTGCATTCTCATTACATATCTTGCCTGAATCTATGCCTTATGTGTTGGAGGTCTCTACTCCTATGGGAGAGAGCCTTGAATCTTCTTTGATATATCATGGTTGTGATGTGACTATATGTGGGCATGTATTGCCGGTGGATTTGGTCGAGTTACCAATCCGTGATTTTGATGTGATCCTTGGGATGGATTGGTTGAGTCAGTGTCATGCTATGGTAGACTGTCGTAGAAAGCGAGTCTCATTTGCTATGCCTGATATGCCTACTTTTGTATTTGATGCGGATAGATCTATGTTCGGTTTACATGTTATCTCTGCTTTAAAGGCTAGGAAGATGCTATCTAAGGGGTGTACGGGTTACTTGGCTTATGTGGTAGATTCCAATAAGAAGTCTCCCGAGTTAGCTCATGTTCCGGTTGTTAATGAATTTAGTGATGTGTTTTCTAGCGAGTACTCTATGCCTCCGGATCGTGAGATAGAGTTTTGTATTGACTTAGTGCCCGGTACCACACCTATCTCTAAAACACCCTATAGAATGGCTCCGCCGAAGTTAAAAGAGTTGAAGGTCCAATTGCAAGAATTGTTAGACCGAGGTTTTATTCGTCCTAGTGTGTCTCCGTGGGGAGCACCGGTCTTGTTTGTTAGGAAGAAGGATGGTACCTTACGATTGTGTATTGACTATCGTTTGTTGAACCAAGCCACCATTAAGAATAAGTATCCTCTCCCGCATATAGATGATTTGTTTGACCAACTCCAAGGTTCCGTTATCTACTCAAAGCTTGATTTGAGAAGCGGATACCATCAGTTGAAGATTAGACCGGATGATGTTGCTAAGACAGCTTTTCGAACTAGATATGGTCATTATGAGTTTGTTGTGATGCCGTTTGGGTTAACTAATGCTCCAAATTCGTATTTATGGATATGATGAACCGTGTTTTCAAGCCTTATCTTGATAGTTTTGTGGTGGTCTTTATTGATGATATTCTTGTGTATTCTAAGTCCCGGGAAGAGCATGAGAATCATTTGAGGATTGTTTTGTCAGTTCTTCGTGAGAAGCAATTGTACGCCAAGTTCAGTAAGTGCGAGTTTTGGCTTGAGCAGATTTCTTTCTTGGGGCATGTTGTGTCGAGTTCGGGAATTTCCGTTGATCCTTCAAAGATTGAGGCCGTGGTTAATTGGAAGCAACCTTCGACTGTGACCGAGGTCCGTAGTTTTCTTGGTTTGGCGGGGTATTATCGGAGGTTCATTGAGGGGTTTTCTCGGATTGCGACTCCGTTGACTAGGTTGACTCGGAAAGATGTATCGTTTGTATGGGATTCCAAGTGTGAAGCAAGCTTTGATGAATTGAAGAAGAGATTGACAACGGCTCCTATTCTTACCCTTCCGGATGGTTGTGAGAATTTTGTGATCTATAGTGATGCCTCGAAGGCGGGTTTGGGATGTGTATTGATGCAAAATGGGAAGGTTATTGCGTATGCCTCTAGGAAGTTATCACCGGCGGAACAGAATTACCCTACTCATGATATGGAATTGGCGGCGATTGTATTTGCGTTGCATAAGTGGAAGCATTATCTTTATGGGGCGAAATTCGAGATTTTCACCGATCATAAGAGTTTGAAGTACTTATTCACCCAAAAGGAGTTGAACAACCGACAAAGGAGATGGCTTGAGTTTTTGAAAGATTTCGATTGTATAATTTCTTATCATCCGGGGAAAGCAAATGTTGTAGCGGATGCGATTAGCCGAAAGGCGTATGTGACAGCTTTGAGTTCTCGGGAAATGAAGAGTGAAGTAATTATTGCGAATGTTAGAGCCGTTCCGACTTTGTATGGGGATTTGAAGGAAGCTCAACAAGGTGATCCGGAGTTGAAGAAGATTTTAGATCAAGTGCAAGATGGGAAAACCGGGGAGTTTGCTTTGAATAGAGATGGGATTTTAACTTTCCAAGGGAGAATTTGCGTTCCGTCATCGCCGGAAATCAAGAAGCGTGTTTTAGAGGATGGCCATAAGTCCAAGTTTGCGATTCATCCGGGAAGTACCAAAATGTATCAAGACTTGAAGCGTGGATATTGGTGGAATGGAATGAAGAGAGAAATAGCGGATTATGTATCTAAGTGTTTGACTTGTCAACAGATTAAGGCAGAACATCAAAGACCGGCGGGACTACTTCAACCATTGGATATTCCGGAGTGGAAATGGGAAGGGATCTCGATGGATTTTGTTTCGGGTCTACCTCTTACCGCGAAGAAGATGGATGCTATTTGGGTTATTGTGGATAGATTGACGAAGTCGGCTCATTTTCTTCCGGTGTCAACTAAGTTTTCGTTAGAGAAGTTAGCCCAGTTGTATTTGAAGGAGATTGTGAGACTTCACGGGGTTCCGGTTAGTATTGTGTCTGACAGAGATCCGAGGTTTACATCTAGATTTTGGAGAGCATTGCATGAAGCATTGGGTTCTAAGTTGTGTTTTAGTACCGCGTTTCATCCTCAAACCGACGGTCAGTCCGAAAGAACTATTCAGATACTTGAGGATATGTTACGAGCTTGTGTGATGGATTTCCAATTGTCTTGGGAGGATCATCTACCGTTAGTCGAGTTTGCTTACAACAACAGTTATCAGTCTAGTATTGAGATGGCTCCGTATGAAGCGTTGTATGGTAGGAAGTGTCGATCTCCGATGTGTTGGGACGAGGTTGGTGAAGCGAGACTTTGGGGCCCGGATTTGGTTAGGGATTCTACGGAGAAGATCAAGGTGATTCGGGATAGATTGAAGACGGCTCGTAGTAGACAGAAAGCTACGCCGACAATAGAAGACCGGATTTATCTTTTCGGGTTGGTGACTTTGTGTTCTTGAAGGTCTCTCCGAGGACGGGGATTAAAAGGTTCGGTAATAAGGGTAAGTTGGCTCCGAGGTTTGTCGGTCCGTTTGAGATTCTAGAGAAGATAGGAGAATTGGCTTACCGGTTAGCGTTGCCTCCGTCTTTTTCTTGACTCCATGATGTCTTCCATGTTTCGATGTTGAGGAAGTATTGTCATGACCCTCCCATGTTTTGAGCTCTCCTCCCGATGATGTCCAAGTTTTATTACGGGGCATGTCGTATGTTGAAGAGCCATTAAGAGTCTTAGAATTCCAAGTTAAAGAGTTGAGAACCAAGAGTATTCCGATAGTGAAAGTCCTTTGGAAGAATCATACAGTTGAGGAAGCGACGTGGGAGCTAGAGTCGGAGATGAGAGCGAAATACCCGTGGTTGTTTGAAATTTCAAGTAAGTTTTCTTTTAAAATTCGGGACGAATTTTCTTTAAGGGGGAGTGAGTGTGACGACCCCAACCCTAGGCACTAAATTTAAATATTAAATTATATGCTTTTAATAATTATGTTATCTTTATGTGCTCAATTATGTCTTTAAAATTCTTAATTTAAGATAAATTGAGTGAAAAGTAAAATTAGGATCTTATGCGAATTTATTGGACATTAAATAAAGAAACTAGGGGAAATAATAAAAATGGGAATTTATTAAATAGATAAATAGTGTAGGGAGGTTAAATGAGTAGGATGAATTAATGGGATAAGAATTTATTTTATTTTATTTCTTTAAGTTAAGTTGAAAGCCTAAATCCTTAGAGAATGGCATGGGGGGCCAAGGAGGTCTTCCTTCTCCTAGGTGTGACACTTGTCCAATCCCCCTCACCTCCTCTTACTTTCCCCCCTTCCCCTTCATTTCTCATTCATCTTCAACCTAGAGGAAGTATAGAGAAACCCTCCATTGAAGCTTCCACTCCCCAAGCTTTGAAGTCAAGACTTTCTTCATCCAAAAATCAAGTCCAAGAGCACCTTTGAAGTTGAATCTCCTAGAGGAACCCATCTAGACCAATCTTCCTTATAAAATCCAAAGGTGAGTTATTATGACCCTTTTCCTTCCTTGAATGTTCATGGATATTTATGTTGTTATGAATGTTCTATGTGCTTTGATGCTTGGGAAAACTCTTTTAGATTTAGAAAATGTTATGGTTCATGGAAGTTGAATTGATCTAGGGTTAAGAGATGGTTTCATGGAGTCAAATGAGTAGAGTAAAGTTACTAAGGTTGGAAATGTCCTTTAGGTTCATAACTTAGAATGCTTTTGGTTGGAATTTTGGGATTTTGAGAAGTTATTGTTGATGGCTGCTGTTTTGCCATTTCTGGGCCGAGGGCACGAGTCGTGACCTCAAGCACGAGTCGTGCCATGTGAGGGTCACGAGTCGTGCCTTGGAATAAAGGGAAGTCGTGACCTATAGGGGGACGCCAGGTTCTGAGGGAGGTCTCATGAGCACGAGTCGTCCCCTGGGGGACGAGTCGTGCCCTGGCCTGGTTTTTCACCCCAACTTTAGGGCTATTCAAACCTAATCAAACTCGAACCAAAATGAAATCTCTTTAACCTAGATTAAAGTAGAATACTTTGGCTTCACAATGATATTCTAAGTGATCAAAATGGAATAGTAGAAGTACCTTAAATGTTGTTGGGAAAACGTTAGCTAACCTAGTTTGGTAACTAGACAATTATGATCCCCACTTGGTAGATTCAACTTAGACCCTTAAAGAGGCTATGTATTATTGTATAATGACCATGTAGGATGGATTGATGCTACTTCCTTGCTTACATTGAGTTCATATACATTGTTGTATTACGCATAGTGTGTTAATTAAATGTTGCACTATGATATTGGTTGAACATGAGTATATTTTACCATGTTGGTATATTGTTATCCCTTTTGTGGATTTTATTCAAGTATCTATTATGTGCTTGATATGTGTGAGTCAGCTGACGTTGGGGGTATAACATAATACGGTCAATTATGGAAGTGTGACCTAATGTGATCGGATTATGTTATATTCGTGACCGTCCCCTCGCGGCCACTGGTTGGGGTTATAGCGTCTGTATTGAGCCAAAAGCCTTACGAGTTGCTACCGTCTTATTTGGTTCCCCGAAAACGGGTCTTATAAGACGTGAGTATTGCTTAAGCAGCTCACTGTATAATTGGATTATTATTATAACCAATGTTGTACGACTACTGTTCAGACGGGAAAAGGTAAACCAAGGTAATGGAATGTGTTTATAGCTTTCCCAATGTGTTATGTGCGACTTGTTATATGTTGCATTTATTTGGCATATTGCTGCATCCATAATAGCTTGCTGAGATTTATTCTCACCCCTCTCCCTTTACTGTTTTAGATCCCGAGACAGGAGGACCGCCCAAGTAAGGACGGAAAGGAGTTTGGCTGTGAGCATTTTGGGATATTGTCGGGGTACGTTAGGTTGGCGTAGAAATTATTTTGTCATAATTCCTTTTGGGCGTTTGTAATTATAAACTTTATCTTTCTACGTTAAAAACCAATATCTTTTGTAACTAAACAGTTGATCGTTTTCAAAGTTAGTTATCTCCTCCTCCGATGTGGAGTTGAGTGGAGTTATTTCGAAATGTTATATTATAAATGTTTATGTTTGCAAGTCAAAGTAAAGTTTTAAAAGTTTAGTGTTTTCGGGTTAGTTTGAGGACGCTCCAACTCGGGACACGTGTAGGTTCCGGGTCGGGGTCCTCACAAGTTAGGTTGATCTCCAGTCAATGTGACCTGAAACCACGAACAAACAACTTGCTGGGGTGGTCTCCGGCTAAGACCCTCCGGCGAAATGATGAGATATGGTGTACTAAGCTTATAAACTGAAATGAATAACGTATATTCAGAATAGCAAATAAGACATTACATTTTAAAATTGTATGTTGTCTGGTATTTATAGTGGTGTCATGGGATCACAGTAAATCTCTAGAATCACGGAGATGTTGTAGGCGTAACTGTCTCCGAGAATGTAGAAGGCGGTTACAAATAACGACGTAGATGGACGTACGTATTGGTAAGTCGAGGTCGCTTGAGTATTCGAATTCGATCTGATTTTGTGCCTTATCTTGATAGAAATTGTACAAATAAATGATCGTATATCGGACGAAGCTAGGTTGGAACCACGGATGGTCGGACAATGAGCTAGGTCGACTGATCTTTATCGTTGGGCCTTTGGTACAGTAGCAGTTGGGCTGGCCCATTCCGTGGTATTGTCTTTATAACGTATAAAATGTTGGGCTTCATTTATTGGGCCTGGCCCGTCGCTTTTATTCCGTTCACTCTCAAATTTTGTCCCAAATGAAGGAACAAGAGGGTTGTATTTATAGATATCTGGAGTGCAAGGTGGTCCATACGAATTTGCCTTTACTTTTACAAGGTGATTCGTACGTATCGTAACTTGAGTCAGCATGTTTTTGACTTTTGTTATTTTCTGCGAGGTCGTTCAGAGGTTTTTAATGTACAAAAGGTCATTTGTTGTCTCGCCTGGTCAATTTTATGCTCGAAAAGTCACTGTACTTAGTGGTTTTGGTTAAGCAAACCCTCAGTTTCATTACCGAATGCTCGGATGGATGGAGAGCGATCCGAATTGGGGTACTTACAACAACACTATAGGTTAATAGCACAACTAGTACTATGAAAAATCAGTTTTTGCAGCTATTAATTTGGGCACATTATTGTCCGTTGTAAGTAGTAAAATGTATATTTCAACTAGTCTATTATATTAGTAGTAAATTAGGAATTTCAACTAGTCTATTATGAGTTTTATAAATTTTTGTGTATATATATTAGAGCTATCAAAATCGAGCCCGATCCTAAGCCAGGTCCAGCCCACCCGATTTTTTAAGGCCTGAGCCTCAAATTAGAAGGCCCGAAAAAATTGGGTCTCTTTGGCCCGACCCGATAGGCCCGTTGACTCATGCGACCCAAATATGAAAAGTCCAGTCGGGCCCGGCCCGATCAAACAGTTGACAAAGTCAACACACTCAAACTTAATTAAAATAATAATAATAAATATGAAAATTATTTTATGGCATTTGTAATTATATATATATATATTAGATATCATTTTCTAGTCAAGATTGAACATAATTTATTTTTTAGATATTGCAACAGAACTAAGAATATTATTATTGTTAGCAACTTAATAAACTCTAAATGACACAGAGAATTTCTTAGAATAATTTTATTGATGTCCAATGTGTAAAACCTTAAAACATATAAAAAAGAACATATATTTTTGGGACATACAAAAAATACAGAAGAAGGAGATGATACCTTCTTTACAAGTAGTAGTCCTCGTAAGCGAAGCTCTCCCAGCATTGCAAATATTGGTTAATTGGCATCGAGAAGGAGGATTAATAGAAATAGAAGAGAGTGACAATGATAAACAAGATGAAGACCCAATCTTAATACTTAACATATTCATTAGGCCCATAGGCCCGATGTTCACATGAGCCGGACTTGACTTTTACTAGGCCCACTAATGTTTAGGCTTGGCCCGATCTGACCCGTCATTAAGTGAAACTCGGTGAGCTTGGATCGGGTTGGCCAGACCCGGCCCGTTTAACAGAGTAGTGATATTTTTCAAATAGTGATTGATTGAAGTGGACGAGACTCATACATTTGTTTAGGCCTTACTCCCTCTGTCCCATAATAACTTACCCCTTTATTATTCAGTGTGGAAATTAAGGAGAGAGTATTATATTGAAAGAAATAGATAGTGGGGAAGGATTAAAGAGATAGTGGGGAAGGATTAAAGAGATAACTACAACAGCTGGATAACCCATTTCATTAACACCACCCGCCCATGGTAACAAGTAACAAAGCTCTTTCATGAAGGTCTTGTGAAGTTCAGATTTCGAATCTGCGGATTTGGGGCACTCATCAATCAAGGATGAACAATACACAACCAAATCACCGCCGGAAAGTTGGGTTTCATCCACCACAGTAGCATCATCGCAGCTGAACTGTGTATCCGATACATCTGAGTAGTCATCTGAAGGAGACGAGTCGGGAGGAGGAGAATCAACGTCGAAAATCATTGAATCGTTTGATTTCGACGTCGATTCAACAAAATCTTTTCAAATCATAGGCCGAAATCGATCAAGGTTAGAATATTGTGAAGATTTACCGTCGATTTGGAAAGATTGAACCGAGATGGGGGGCGATGGAAATCGCCAGGAACCTATAAGAAATCGAGAAAGGGATATGAATGGAGATACTAGATTTGTGGTGTGAATGGGGAGATAAGGGTGGGTGTAAATTAATTTTGGTCTTTAATGGGTAGTTGGGTACATTTAATTAGGACTGATTTTGGATTTAATTAGGTGGGTTAATTATGATATAAGTGGGTGAGTCATTAGATTAGTGAGATAAAATGTGGGTCCCATTGAATATAATAATAATAAAAGATGTCCAAAAATGGAAATGAGTAAATTGTTATGAGGCGCCCTAAATGGCAAAATGGGTAAGTTATTATGGGACGGAGGGACATGTCTCAAGAGCCTTTTGACAAAGATTGATTTACCTATTATAGTTATTGATCAATTCATGCAAATATCCTGTAATCTCTTTATTCTTAGTATTTATATTGTAATTATATTTTCCATTATTAGCTAGGGTTGTATGTATACATATACTCTCAATCAATGATATCAATACAAGTTTTCCTAATATTTCTCTGTACATTCATATGGTATCAGAGCAAATCAAGGTTCATATTCTTTCTCTTCTCTCCCACAGCTGCTCTTAGGTCTCCCTCTCTCCATTTTCGCAGTCATGGCTTCCTCTGATCTCACCCTTCTTCCCAATACTGCTGAACCCACCGTCCCCCTCATTGTCATATCTCTTGCTCATGTCCTCAAACTCTCCTCCACAAACTACATATCATGGAAAACCTAAGTTGTCTCAACCCTAATTGGCCATGATTTATATAAATTTGTTGATGGTACTCATCTCGTACCACCTAAATCCCTTCCCGCACCTACTGTTGACAACCCTACTCCGCCAGCCAACCCCCCCGCCATTTCAGTCGTACCCCTTCCTCCTGCTGCTACAACCACCATCTCAAATCCCGCCTATACCACATGGTTTAGGCAAGATCAACTTATTCTCTCGGCCCTTGTTGGTACCCTCTCGGCTCCCCTTATTCCCCTCATCTCTCACTGCTCCACATCTCTAGCTGCTTGGCAAACCCTAGCTAAGACTTTTGCCAATCCGTCCAAAGGTCATGTTAAGCAAATTAAAGATCGCCTTAAACATATCACCAAAGGATCCCATCCCATTACTGAATATATGCGAGATATAAAATCTTGCACCGATCACCTTGCTTCCCTAGGTCGCCCACTTGATGACGATGACATTGTTGAGCGTGTTCTTGACCAATTAAATAACCCAGCCTTTGAATCTGTTGTTTTTGCCGTCCAAAGTCGTGACACGCCTATATCCTTTGATGAGTTGCATGAAAAGATTCTCAACAAGGAACTCTCTATCTCTCACACTTCCCACACCACAGCAACTCCTCTCAACTTCCCTGCCTCAGTCAACTATGCCTCCAAACATCCTTCTCGTAATTTCCAGCCTAAGAATTCATCTTCCAGTTCTCCCCACTCCCACCAATATCAACCGCCAGCCTGCTCCATTTAAGGGTCGTTGTCAATGGTGTCGCTCTGTTGGCCACTATCTTTCTCAGTGTTCCCTATTTCGCAATACTCATCCCCATGTTGTCATCCCTTCGCCTAATTTCCCCAACCCCTCCAAGTCGACCACCCGTGCTAATCCATCACCCTCGGCCTACACTGCCACCACAACTACCCGGCCCAATAACCCCTGGCTGCTTGATAGCGGTGCAACACACCATGCTACCAATGATTTTGATACTCTTGCACTCCATGCTCCTTATGATGGCACTGAAGAACTAGTCATCGGCGAAGGCTCGGGTCTCCCAATCACACACACTAGTTCTACATCTCTTTCCTCCTCTCATAATACTTTTCGCCTTAATAATGTTCTTTTTGTTCCGTCTATTTCTCGTAACATTATCTCTATTTCAAAGTTTTGTCAAGATAACAATTCTTCAATTACATTCTTACCTTCATCTTATATTGTGAAGGATCTCTCCACGGGCAAGACTCTTCTCAAAGGCCCCACTAATTTCGGTGTTTATGAATGGGACCCTACTCTTCCTCAAGTTCACTCATCTGCTTTGAAGTCCACCATCAACTGGCACCACCGACTTGGTCACCCCTCGACAACTATTTTAAATTTTCTCAATTCTAGTTTTGATTTAAAAATTCCTAAGTCAAGTATTTTTAATTGTAACTCTTGTGACTGTAACAAGAGTCATAAACTTCCGTTTCATAATAACACTATTTCTTCGTTTGGACCTCTTGATGTGCTTTATAGCGATGTGTGGACTTCCCCCGTTCCCTCTTTTGACGGTTTTAAATATTACATCATTTTTGTGGATCATTTTTCAAAATTTATTTGGTTTTATCCCCTAAAGCACAAAAATGATGCAACACATGTTTTCTCTCACTTTAAGCTTCTTGTTGAAAAATATTTTAAACGCTCCATCGTGACAATTTATAGTGACAATGGAGGCGAATACATTGGCCTCCGTCTCCTTCTTGCCTCACATGGCATTTCTCATCTCACTTCTCCTCCTCACACACCCGAACACAATGGCTACTTCGAACGTCGCCATCGACATATAGTCGAAACCGGGCTTTCCTTACTTTCTTATGCTTCTATGCCACTTAAGTTTTGGTCTCTTGCTTTGCAACTGCTTGCTACTTAATAAATCGAATGCCCACCCCTACTCTTCAACTAAAATCCCCTTTTCTTACTCTTCACAAAATTCCTCCAAATTATGCTAAACTTCGAAGCTTCGGATGTTTATGCTATCCTTGGCTTCGTCCGTATAACTCTCACAAACTTGAACCAAAATCTGCCCCGTGTGTGTTTGTGGGTTACTCAGCCACGCAAAGTGCTTATTATTGCATGGATTCTACTTCCTACAAAATATATACTTCCAGGCATGTGAAGTTTGTTGACCATTCTTTTCCTTTTAGCAATATCTCTCCCTCAAACACTCTTGTTAACCCTGATGAATGGTGTCAATTTAGAATCCCCACTATAATCTCTTCTTCTTCCACTCCCCCAATATCTACCTCTCCAAACACTTCGCCATCTTCCAGTTCACCCTCTACTTTGCCATATTCCAGTTCACCCTCTACTTCCAGTCCTCCTTCAGCTCCAGCCCCACCCACTGCCGAGCCATCCACTCTACCTACTCTCTTCCAACCAGCCCAACCTGAGCCTTCCCAACTCGGCCAAACTGAAACCTCATCTACCACCATCTTGCCTCTTCCTCCTTCCCCTACTACAGCTTCCGCGCCCCTTCCCTCTGGCCCTGTTACTCGTTCTAAAAACAACTTCCATAAACCTATAAACAAACTTAACCTCCACATTTCTCTTTCTAATCCTATACCTGAACCTTCAAACATTACTCAAGCCCTTAAAAGCACTGTTTGGAGAGATGCAATGCAGAAAGAATATGATGCTCTTATCAAAAATCACACCTGGGATCTCGTTCCCTCCTCTCTGTCTCAAAATTTAATTGGTTGCAAATGGGTATTTCGCACAAAATATAATTCGGATGGTTCTATTGATCGTTACAAGGCTCACTTCTAGAAGATGTCTATATGTCTCAATCTCCGGGTTTTTCGAGTCCGTCTCACTCATCTTATGTCTGTAAACTCCGTCGAGCTCTTTATGGCCTTAAGCAAGCTCCACGTGCTTGGTATATTGAGCTTAAATCTTTCCTTCTTTCTGTTGGTTTTGTTAATTGTGTCTCTGATTCGTCGCTTTTCATTCTTCGTCACTCTTTAGGTTTAATTTACTTACTTGTCTATGTCGATGACATTATTATCACCGGCTCAAATCTCTCCTTTTTAAACTCCTTCATTTCTAAATTTTCCACTCGTTTTTCTCTCAAAGACTTAGGCGCTCTTTCTTATTTTCTAGGTGTCGAGGTTCTTCCTCATCCTCATGGTCTTTTCTTGAGTCAACAAAAATATGTCAGTGACTTACTATCTCGTGCTAATATGTCTGCTGCCAAGCCTGTGCCTACTCCTATGGCACCTAATCCTCCTTTGTCCTTGACGTCTGGTTCTCCTTTACCCAACCCTACTGAGTTTCGTGCTCTCGTTGGGGCTCTTCAATATCTTTCTTTAACTCGTTTCGACATCTCCTTTGCAGTAAATAAGCTATCTCAATTTATGCATCGTCCTACTGATGCACACTTCTCTGCTCTCAAGCGTGTCTTACGCTACCTTGCGGGTACTCTCTCCCATGGTCTTCTTCTTCGTCCATGCTCGTCCATGTCTCTCCATGCCTATACTGATGCTGATTGGGCAGGAGACAAGGATGATTACATCTCCACCACTGGCTACATTGTTTACTTGGGCAAGAATCCTATCTCCTGGAGTTCTCGAAAACAACGTACTCTTGCTCGCTCCTCCACTGAGGCAGAATACCGTGCCACCGCATCCACCACAGCTGAGCTCATCTGGGTTCGCACACTCCTACAGGAACTCGGCATTACACCTGTTGGTACTCCCACAATATTCTGTGATAATCTAGGTGCCACGTATGTTGCTGCCAATCCGTGCTTTCACTCTCGTATGAAACACTTGGGACTTGATTATCATTTCGTCAGAGAATTAGTTCAAAAAGAGTCCATTCGTGTTTCACATATTTCGGGATCGGATCAACTTGCTGATGCACTCACGAAGCCTCTTCACCGCACGCGTTTTCAGAATCTTATCTCCAAGATTGGACTAACTACCAGACCGTCCATCTTGCGGGGGCGTGACAAAGATTGATTTACCTATTATAGTTATTGATCAAATCATGCAAATATTCTGTAATCTCTTTATTCTTAGTATTTATATTGTAATTATATTTTCCATTATTAGCTAGGGCTGTATGTATATATATACTCTCAATCAATGATATCAATACAAGTTTTCCCAATATTTCTCTGTACATTCATACCTTTGTGAATGGAGTTAACGCTTTTGACAATCCTATTATATCTCAAGGGTTTAATCTTGGTCGAAGCCCAAGGGTATACCAGAGACAAACAAAAAAGTAAAGAGATTGTTCCCTTAAGCCCCCCAAAACTATCTAATTTTTAAAGAGGGTAGACAATTTTCGTTATCCTCATCGTATACACATAAGGGAATATATTTTCCTTCTTCATCAGCTTAATGAAAACCTAAAATATCCAAACTACCCGTCCTTACTTAACCCCCAAAAAACCATCCTCCCCCTTTGCCTCATTTAGCAGCTTCCCACTCCTCCTCGTACCAATATGATCGCCTTCTACGGCCACTGCACTCTTCTTGCTTTGTCTTCCCCGCCAGCGTAACCCCTCCCCTATGACTTTAAATCGGAGGATCCACCCCTATCTTCCTCCGGTTGACCTCCTACCCCTGTTCGTCTTCTTCGACATTTCTACGACTACCACACACTCAGTGCACATAGATATAATGGTCGTCTAACACTTCAACTCATTCCCATGACCCAAAATCATGATGCTGATTCCAACGTCTAATTAGAGGCAAATAGAGAAAGCGTTGAAGCGACCAATGGTGATGATATAGTGGCGGGTGGTGGTGGTAAGACGGTAGTTAGTGGCAACAATATTGGTGGGGTTAAGTGTTATAATTACAAGACAATTAAATCGAGTTCGTGTTTGTATGGAATGCAAGTTTCGGCTATGTGAGTGGTGTTTTGAGTTAGTGTGACCAATTTTAGAGAGCTAACTTGAGATGCCAATTAAACTATGAAGCAAACCCAAGAGGAAGAGGAGATAGTTGATATGAAATTTCCACTTGTTTTTCGCTTTTTGACATTGTAGATGAATCAAGACCTAGAACATGGTCTTGAACAGGGGGTTTTATCATATTTGGTTACATATATGATCATTCCAAACATATTTGGATTTTGATTATTAGAATAAAATGATGGTTGGTTTATCTTTCACAGTTAAAATTTGATATGAGATTTAATAAAGTCTGAGGTTTCACCTTAAAATCAATTGATGTTAATGGGAGTAACCCAGAATCCTTATATGTTAGAGACAAGTCTGAGGTTCCACCTTAAAATCAATTGGTTTTAAGGAAAGTAGTCCAGGATCCTTATATGTTAGAGACAAATCTTGTTTATTCCCAATGTGGGATAATGTTCTCTTACAAGAGTTAATAGATTTTTTCTTTGTTTTTTTTTCCGAAATCTCTAATATTATAAGTTTTAGATACTACTCTAAGAGTTTTTCACCCATGAGAGTTGAATCTCCGAGTTTATTTACTTGATAGTTGGCTATCAATTTTTTATCTTTATTAGTTGGCTAATAGAAAGGTCTGGAATTTTGGCTTAAAAACAAAGACATGCCAATTAAAGAATATTGTTGTCCCATGAGTTATATAGGAATTTCAGAACTAGCTCACCTTCATAAAACAATAATGTTAAGTCAAGGGGCTTTATATAATTCACCTCAGAAGTACTCCCTCAATATTTAAAAATTAATGTCGAATAAGTTTTCAAATTTGCTATTAATCAACAACAAATTTGATTATTTTTTGTACATTCATTTAGGGACGGAGAGAGTGAGTTGGCCTTATAATTTTTTTTTTAGCTGGCACTTAAATATGCATACACTCCTTGCTTGCTACCTTCCCTACACTAATATTAGCACTTTTTACCCTAACAGTAATGACACTATTTTACACTGTCACGCACTAACACTCAAACACACTTGCACCGACACTCTTTTACATTAACACTGACATTAAAAAACACGAACACTGTCAATCTTTATCACGAACTGACACTTTTTATACACATTCACCGACACTGTTTTAACACATGCACTAACACTGTTTTAACACATGCACTAGCATTCTTAAATACATGTACTGACACCTATAAACATTATCATTGGCACTCATTAACATTATCTTTTTGATTGATCAAACAATTGTGAGAGAAATTATGGGACTGTCGGAGTATCAAAACACTGCTTTTCTTTTGTAGAGGTCCCCCATGATATTGTAAAACATGTCCGTTTGACTTTTGTGTTCCGTGGTATTATAAGACCATCCGCAGTGGTGATCGAGTCATGGTTACTCTCTCTCCTCCACATCAGCTCTACGTCATCAGTCATCAATAACCATAACTCCATTTTATTTTACCAACAATGGTGACAAAAGTCATCAGTTTCTCTCTCATACTTTTTACTATACCCACTATATTTTCTCTTTCCTACTCATTTTTATACCAATTATTAACATTATTCATATTATTAACTATATATGATAAAATAATCTATACTCCCTCTGTCCCGCTAATATCCGCACACTTTTCTTTTTGGGCGTCCCGCTAATATCCGCACACTCCCAAAAAGGAAACTTTATATTAATAAAATATTCACCCTACCCCACTCATTCTCTCTCCTACATTATTTTAATACTCACAACACCATTATAATTTATTATTCCCTCCCCTCATTCTCTCTCCACTCATTCTTTTACGCTCACAACATTTTATTAAAATATCATATTCCTTAATTCCCGCGCAAACAGTGTTAGTGCGGAACTTAGCGGGACGGAGGGAGTATATTTTAATTATTAATTAAATATTTTTAATAATATTAATATTATTTAATAATTATATTATAAGTTAATAACATCTTATTATAGACTATATAATTCAGTATACAACAGAAAAAATAATATTACATAATTTAACAAACAACAAAATTTGAAATTACATAGTACACACTCTAATAAATAATACATAATTTTAATTATCATCAACTTCCTCGTTAAATTTTTCCCAAATATTCTCAATCAAATCTTTCTTCAGTGACTTGTTGATATTTGTATCTCGAACTCGACTTCGATTACTCATATATGATGATAAGACATACTCTCGAACATTGGAGAAAGTAAAGCCTTCATTTTCACTGCTAGTTGATGCTTGATTTTGAGATGAATTTTCTTCATAGTCCCTTGGATCAAAATGTGTATATGTTGAACGCTCGTCTTCAACTATCATGTTGTGAATGATGATACAATCAAGCATAATTTTACCCAAGAAACTCCTACTCCATGCTAGAGCAGGTTGTCGAACTATAGCAAATCGGGCTTGTAAAACTCCAAAAGCACGCTCCACATCTTTTCTCACCGACTCTTGTTTCTTAGCAAATAATTTATGCTTTGCTGTCTGCGGGACACTAATTGATTGAATAAAGGCCGTCCATTTTGGATATATTCCATCAGTAAGATAATATTCCATATTGTATGAATGATTATTCACAACATAATTAACAGGTGGAGCGTGACCTTGTAATAAATTTCTCGAACTACCTACATCACCAACAGGAGTTTTAAGAGACCTATTATATTGTTGGGGTGATGAAAATTCGAGATATGGCGAATTAAATTGGACATTTTGAAAAGATAACATATTTGGGAAAGAAAAATAACTAGGATTATATTGAGATTGAAACAACTTTGGAGGATTGGGATTATTAGGAATTTGTTGAGATTGAGAATAAAATCCCATGAATTGAGATAGTTGAGGATGGTTTAACAAATTTGGATCAATAGGCATACGAGAATTTGGAGAATTTCTATTGGCATTTTGAATTTGTTTGGGAATATTGGCTATTTCCGTAGTAATTAGAATAATTTGAATCCATAATTATTACGAAATTAAATATTTTTGAAGAAAATTTAAGGAGAAAATCTAATATTGAAAGAAACTAAAAATAACTAATATTGAAAGAAATTGAGAATTTTGAAGTAGGAGTGCAAATCATATGAAATTGTTGATGTTTTATAGATAAAACAAAAATATATTTGTTGGTTATTTTTTTAAATTTTAATTTTTTTTTATAATAATAATTGGAAATTTTAATGATGTCCAACGGACATATTCCATTTTCAAATTTTTTTTTTTTTGTTTCCGGACAACACTTGCTTTCCATGTGAGGAAGGACCCACATAATTTTGATGACCATCCGTCATCTGGCAGCCCAACATTTTGGCCGGTCATTCCAAGCCCACTTCCTTGGTCACCATTGTGGCCGGTCATCCCTTTTATGTCAGCAAACCCATGTAAAAATGGTCACCGTTGTTGATGCTCTAATGATTGGATTGGGAGAGGGGGTGGAGTGACGAAACTTACAGACCTGATGCAACGGTGCCGGTGCTGGACTGTGTTGATAGGACTGGGAGAGGGGGTGGAGTGACGAAACTTACAGACCTGATGCAACGGTTTGTGAAGCTTAGGAGCCGGAGAGTTTTTTTTTTTTTTTTTTTTTTGGCAATAAAGGAAGGGGCAGAGATTTGAGTGTGGATGGTCGACAATGGTGGATGAAGCTCAATAGAACGACTCTTTATCCTTCCTTCCTTCCTTCTGTCGCATACTCGAAAGAAAACCCGTTTTTACTTAGTTTTAAATTATTTTTTTAAAAATTTTTTTAATGAGATTTTGGCAACTAAGGGTCCGCTCCCGAGTTTTAGCAGGAGAGAAAGGAAAGGAAGAGGAGAGAAGAGAAGAAAAAAGAAGAGAAGGGAAGTGAATTCAATATTTTCCATTAGTGCTCCCGAGTTTAGGAAGGAAAGTGAAGGATTTTTTTTTAAATTACACTTGTACCCTTAATGAAAGAATGAGAGAATTATATTTAAGGGGTAAAGTAGGCATTTTAAAAATATTTGTTAATGAAATTTTCACTTCCTTCCACTTCTTTTCACTTTTGAGAGGAAATGAAAGGAAGGAAAATGTTAAAAATTTCCCCTCCCTTTCCTCCCACTTCCATCCTAAGACCATTTACAATAGTTTCAACATCCCAATTTTTTCAACACCCTTTAAAACACGACACATCATCTTCTCTTTCCTCCACCTAATTATTCAACACCTCATTCACTTTTTAACCCCTACAATAGTTTCAACACCCATATTTTTTTCAACACCCTTCCAACTCATCATCATATACCCATCACTTTTATTTTATTTTATATTCATTATTTTTATTGATTAGTAAAATAATAATTATTATTATTATCATTTATAATTTAAAAAAAAACTACATACTTAATTATTATTTTTAATTGCAATTAAATAAATATGAAAAATAACGATAATTATTATTAAAACAAAACGAAGTTACAATAAAGCATAACACACAATAGATTCGACATTGACGGACTTCAAATAAAATTAAATACAGTTAATAATAAAAAATGAGTGGTCGAAATTGACGGACTTCAAATAAAATTAAATACAGTTAAATAATAATTATTATTATTATCATTTATAATTAAAAAAATACTTCTTACTTCTTACTTATTTTATTTTATTTTATATTCTTTATTTTTCAATATAATTAATTTATATTGAAAAAATAGTATTTTTTTCTGTGTCCAAATCAAATGAAACAAGACTCTATTTGTAGATAAAAAAATTATGAATTTTGTTGTAAAAAAAGTTTTTTTTTTTGATATAAGAAATTGCCTTTGAATAATTCGGAGGATTTAAAACAAAAAAAATTTCAGTGCCCAATCAGAGAGTGACATGTGACGTCTCTAGGAAAAAAGAAAAAAAAAAGGAAAAAGTGAGGCGCAGACGCGCCTGGGAAGGAGCGTGGACTACACGCGCCAAAACCGACCAATGATATCGCGACACGTGGCAAAAATGGGCCCAATTTTTTTTTCAACACCCGTTGAAAAAATTCAACAAAATGAAAAAGTTTCAATAGTTGAAAAATATTCAACATCCCCATTGCATGAATTCAACTATTGAAAAAAATAACTATTGAAAAAAATTTCAACACCCATTTCCTTTCCCATTGTAAATGGTCTAACAAAACTAGGGAGCACCCTTTCCTCCCCCTTTCTTCAATTTCCTTCCCTTTCTCTCATACTTTAAACACGAGAGCACATGTTAGAACATGGATTATATAAACATATATTAGTGAAAGTACTTAATAAAATAGTGATCAATATTAATATTAATGATTAATATAAAGTATAGGATATAATATAATATGTAGAATTCCATAATATAAGTATACCATTAAATGATGGGCATAATGGTAATATCTTATATATCAATAGGTGTAGTCCCTAAATGAAGTGCCCCTTGGATTCCTATATAAAGGCCTATCCATCAAGCCTATGAATCACTAGTTATTTTACATTCTCATTCAGTCAAAACTCTTCCTAAGTACTTGAAGACTAAAGAGAGTAAAAGGCACTCATCATTTAGAAGATCTACTCTTCCTACATTAAATACTATCTTCATATTTTCTCAAGAACAAGACTAAAGAACATAATCATGGAATCACAAGGTACACGCTTCCATCTTCTTCTTCTTCTCCTCTTCTTAATCTAGTTGTGAGACGGTTCATGTTTAATGGATCGTTTATGTTCCAACAATTGGTATCAGAGCCTGCTCATATACTAGATTGAGTTTGAGTTTCTTGTAAAGCCTTATGCTTTTAATTCTTGAAAAGATTCTATGTTTATCATGTGTTCTTGAATTATCATACTCTAATTCAGATTCTAGAGTATTATGTTACTTCTAAATTATAAATTTACTCACAAGGCTTTCAATTCTTAATGTAAGATTATCCCATTTTTGAACATAGTCACCATCCTTGGATGCGTTGTGAGTTTGTTCATATGCATAGCCACGCATTTAAAAATGTGATGTGAGTATGCGGATCTACTTGCTTTGGTTGAATATTGATTCACTATTAAGTTAAGAATTGATAGTCTAAATGTGGGAATTTGGATGTTATGGCTCGTTGTCCTGGCAAAGGGCCCGGCGTCCTCCGAGGGCGCGGGGCTAGCCGACGTGTAGACTGGTATCGGACCACGAAGGGGGGTGCGGGGGGCTACGCCTCCCGCGGTATGTTATGGCTCTCTCTATTTGGTTCAAAACTGTTCATAAAATGGTGTTAAAAATGGTGACTTTTCGTCAAATCGGAGCGCCCAGGCATGGGCGGTCGCCCGTCTTGATGCAGGTGGTCGCCCGTGTATGCAACAACTTATATGTACGTGGAAATGCGGCTTGGGCGGTCGCCCATCTTGACTGGGCGATCGCCCGTAGTATGCAACGACTTGAATATTTGTGGAATTGAAGCTTGAGCGGTCGCCCACCTTGACCTGAGCGACCGCCCATGTATGCAGAAGCTTAAATGTTTATAGAACTACACCCTTTTGGTCATTCGTGCCCTTTTGGTCATTTGTGATAATTTATTAATAAATTATAGTATCTGGACACCAGTCGCGCTTCGGCGGTTCTTAGAGTTATCAAACTTTAAGAATGGACGGGTAGAACAAAAGGATATTGTCTTTTTTTATTAATAAATTTTGTTTGTTTCTTTACCATTTAAAATTTTCAGAAATTACCTTAAAGTCTTAAGTGCCCTAAAGTATGATTAATTATATGCTTAAACAAATTTATTCATTGTTTAAATAATATTGTTGCCAAAGCAATTTACGTTATTTAAATACAAATTTGTTAAAGTGATGAATGTAAATATTGATATGTGATAACAAGCTTGTTTCTCAAAGGAGACCTTGTTATTGACTAAGTATTTACATTCATGGCATAATAATTGAACTAAACTTTTGGTCATTTTAAATGCTGTGAACCATCCCAAAGGAAGGCGGGTGTTTAAAGTGAATCGTTTATATTCTTTATTACCGGGGAACAAGTACCTTAAACTTTAGGACATTTTTTGTACTTGATCCGGCCCAAAGGAAGGCAAGTATTTAAAATGTGTTGTTTAACCTATTTGTTTACCCTAAGATAAATCAAATTGTGAGTCAATTCGCAATTCAAAGATTAGTCTTGATGTCATATTGATTATCTTTTATTATGATGGAATTCATTTTGATATAATTAATCATTGTGTAGTTTCTTATATATGTTTTGTTTCATTCTTTTGTTCTCTTCATTCAGATTTGATCAGTGCTTCATCCGTTACTACTGCCTTAAATTCAATTCCTTTGCTAACTGGGACAAACTTTAAAACTTGGAAAAACAAGATTATTATGGTCTTAGGCTGTTTGGACCTTGACCTCGCATTAAGAGAACAAGCTCCTACCCCTCTAACTGATAAAAGCACTGCGGAAGATCGCTTGAGTTCAGAGAGGTGGAAGCGTTCTAATCGCGTCAGCCTAAGCATAATTAAGAATGCGATCCTTGAGACATTTCGAACAAAGTGTCTCCGAGGATGATGTTGCAAAAGGTTTCCTAGATGCCCTAGAACAACGCTTTGCAAAAAGCGATAAATCGCAAACAAGTGCTACCTTGAGGAAGCTTGTTTCCATGAGGTATAAGGGCACCGAAAACCTAAGGGAATACATAATGGAGATGTTTCATCTATCAACGAAATTAAAAGCACTCAAGTTGGACTTATCGGAAGACTTGTTTGTGCATTTGGCTTTAATTTCTCTTCCTTCACAATTTGGTCATTTTGAAATGACCTATAATTGTCAAAAGGACAAGTGGAATATTAATGAATTAATTTCACATGTCACGGAGGAAGAAGATAGGTTGAAGCACACCAAACCCAAAAGTGCACATTATGCATCTACCTCTTCTCGTGGGATTAAGAGAAAAGGTAAGGAAATTGCGGTTGCAACAAAGAAGCCTAAGGGATCATCAAATGATCAAAAGGTGAAAAAGTGCTTCTTTTGCAAGGACCCCACTCACATGAAGCCCGACTGCCCTAAGTATCGCCAATGGCGAATTAAGAAAGGTATGTCATTTAGCTTTATTTGTACTGAACTACCGAACGCCCAATGAAGGTGAAAGATTCATCTACATGGGAGTTGGAAAGCCGGTAGAGGTGGAAAGCATAGGGACTTTTAGATTATCTCTTAGTACCATATATTATTTAGTTTTGAACAATGTATTTATTATTTCATCATTTAGACAGAATTTAATTTTCGTCACTACATTAGATCGAGAAGGTTATTCTTGCATATTCGGTAATAATAAATGCAATTTATATTTTGATTCAAAGCTTTTTGGTACTAGTTCTTTGTCTTATATTGATAATCTATATTTACTTGACAATCGGGCCGCGGTATTGTACTCCAACAACAACAAGAGTTCATCTAAATCTAAGCATATATATATTAAGTTTCTTGTTGTGAGAGAGAGAATACAAAATGAACAAATAGAAATAGAACTTATTGGTACAAACTCCATGTTAGCGGATCCATTTACTAAGGCATTGTCTTCTTTAGTATTTCACGAGCATGTTGCTCATATGGGTGTAATGACTTTTGATAATGCTTAAATCAGTGGGAGTTTATAATGTTTCTATTTCCTTGTGTTGTTTTTTATTTAAATTGATCTCATTTGGTTAAAGTAGGACTAGTTGGAAAATATATATATGCATTTTCATATATATTCATTAATATTCCATGCTACATATCTATATTTAATCTATGTCATTTAGTTGGATATATATATATGTGATTAATGTGGATTTAGTTGCGAATCAATTACAACGACTGCCCCTTTAGTCCTTATACTTATATGACTATTGGACGAGATTGTTTTCAAATGACAACAAAGTGCACATAAGGGTTGTCATTTATGTTATAAATATGATTGAAGGTTTTTATTAAGTATAAATATATGTTATTATAATCCAAGTGAGAGATTGTTAGAACATGAATTATATAAACATATATTAGTGAAAGTACTTAATAAAATAGTGATCAATATTATAATGATTAATATAAAGTATAGGATATAATATAATATGTAGAATTTCATAATATAAGTATACCATTAAATGATGGGCATAATGGTAATATCTTATATATCAATAGGTGTAATCCCTCAATGAAGTGCCCCTTGAATTCCTATATAAATGCCTATCCATCAAGCCTATGAATCACTAGTTATTTTACATTCTCATTCAGTCAAAACTCTTCCCAAGTACTTGAAGACTAAAGAGAGTAAAAGACACTCATCATTTAGAAGATCTACTCTTCCTACATTAAAGATTATCTTCATATTTTCTCAAGAACAAGACTAAAAAACATAATCATGCAATCACAAGGTACACGCTTCCGTCTTCTTCTTCTTCTTCTCCTCTTCTTAATCTAGTTGTGAGACGGTTCATGTTTAATGAATCGTTTATGTTCCAACAGCACACCCTAAGTGGCCGTTTGGTTCGTGGTAAAGTGGGGGAATAGAATGCTCAATTTCATTTCCCCAAATCCTTTGACATGTTTGGTTGAAGTTTTTTTAAATTTTCCATTTCGCTGGAATGACCAATTTCATCAATGGAAGAAATTTGCCATTCCCTCCAAATATGTGAGGAATGCTCAATTCCTTTGGCAATGAAATTAAAAAAAAAATTATGACCAAAATACCCCCAAACCCAAATCACCTCTACCTACCCCTACCCCCTGCCTACCCCACCCACCCAGCCCCTACCCTACCACCCCACCCCTCCACCCCCACCCCCACAATTTTTTTTTACTCATTTTACATACCCCTGCCTACCCCACCCACCACCCTCACTCCCCATGAAAAATAATTTTTTTTTTACTCATTTTGCATACCCCTGCCTATCTCACCCAGCCCTGTCCTACCCCCACCCCCACCCCCACCCCCCAAAAAAATAATAATTTTTTTACTCATTTTTCATACCCCTGCCTACCCCACCCCACTTCCCTCCCCCCAATTTTTTTGTTTTTACTCATTAGTTTATTAAAAGTAGGGTAAATTGAATATTTTATATATTTTTATTTCATTCCTATAATTTATATTTTCAAATTAAACATGATTTGTCAAAAAATTGAATGACAATTTCATTCTATTTCGTGCCAATCAAAGGAATTGATCAATTTTTTTTCATTTCAATTTCTTCAAAAATTCAATTCCGTTGACCATTCAATTTCTTCACTTTTTTTCATCTAATCAAACGCCCTAAAAAAAGAGAAAATGAAAAGAAAGCAAAACCCCCTAACTTAGTACCACGGTTAACTCGTTGCAATTTCACATTCCACGATTCTCTCTGTCTTCCCCCAGACGAAAGAGGTTTGGGGATTTCATTTGTTTCTCGCCATGCCCAAACCCTAATCTCACACTATTTTCCATCTCTTTCCCGATAAAATCCATCTAGAAATTCCTCCCCTTTTTCTTATTTGCTTCTTTCAATTCGTTGCTTATCACTCATATCTCTCAAGTGTCGCGCACTGAGAATTAGGGTTCTGCTTACTGGTATTCGAACAAGTTCCAGGAGAATCAGTTCTTGAATAAATCTAGGGTTTTCACAATTATCTAGTTTTTGCCGATCGATATGGATGATCTGACGTTTAGGGTTCAATTTGGTGGTGATGGAGTGGCAAGGTTGCGCGACAGAGTGAAGGAGAAACTCAAGGAGTTCATGGGAGATTATACTGACGACACTCTTGTGGTATGCTTCTTCTTTTGTCGCTAGGAATTATCTCTGTTGTTCATGTCAGCATTTATACAGCTAGTTTCTACTGCAAATTTAACTCCATGATTGAAGTTTTCGTGATTTTCACTCCACGTAGTGAGATTAAATACTTGGTACTGAATGAGATGTTTGAGTTGAACACTGGGATGCTTAGGTTTTGAACCACTTCAGCTATTGCTTTTTGACGTCCACTGCTATGTAACTTGATTTCGGAATCTTGTGATCTGTTCTCATGCACGTCAGCCATTCAGCAAAGTTATAAGACCCAGTCATTAGTATTAGTATCAACCCAATCGTTTGGATGGAAAATAAATGTAGGTTCTAGCCTGGTATGAAAGAATCATGATCACTTTCCATGCCTTTTACATTATTATGGAATGAAATATGTAATAAATCATTGGAATGGAAGTCGTTATTGTGTACCGAATGAACATTAAGAAGTTGAAAAGGAAGCAAGGAGTTGGTTTTGATGTCTCACATCTAAAATTTATGCGACTCTGCAGCTTTTCAGATGATTGGGTGGGGTAATTCTGTAGATAGGATGTCTAGGATGTATGCTATGTAATTCTGTAGATAGGATGTCTAGGATGTATGCTATGTTAGGTTATGTAATGTCAGGCTATGTTATATCTGAATAGGTTTTGTGCTTCAAAAAATCGTTCAAGTAAAATATTGTTCTTATGTTTATGACTTGCTTCAATACGTTACTTTCTATTCTGATTGTATGGACCTCAGTTTACTGCTTATATTTATTTCAAGAAACATGTTTTGATAGTGGTTAGTAGAATGTAGAGGAGTCTATTTTCTGGGTACATTTGTAGAGGTGTCATACGGCATCGTTAGTTGTAGAATCCTTCATTGTAAGTTAGTCTAGCTAGGGTATCATGTATTGTGGACATAAATGCTTTAGACAGTAGGATGATTGGATGATGTATAACAAATTCAAGAAAACATATGGATTAAACTCATTAAAGGTTTGAGGAAAGTTTACTGACGACACTCTTGTGGTATGCTTCTTCTTTTGTCGCTAGGAATTATCTCTGTTGTTCATGTCAGCATTTATACAGCTAGTTTCTACTGCAAATTTAACTCCATGATTGAAGTTTTCGTGATTTTCACTCCACGTAGTGAGATTAAATACTTGGTACTGAATGAGATGTTTGAGTTGAACACTGGGATGCTTAGGTTTTGAACCACTTCAGCTATTGCTTTTTGACGTCCACTGCTATGTAACTTGATTTCGGAATCTTGTGATCTGTTCTCATGCACGCCAGCCATTCAGCAAAGTTATAAGACCCAGTCATTAGTATTAGTATCAACCCAATCGTTTGGATGGAAAATAAATGTAGGTTCTAGCCTGGTATGAAAGAATCATGATCACTTTCCATGCCTTTTACATTATTATGGAATGAAATATGTAATAAATCATTGGAATGGAAGTCGTTATTGTGTACCGAATGAACATTAAGAAGTTGAAAAGGAAGCAAGGAGTTGGTTTTGATGTCTCACATCTAAAATTTATGCGACTCTGCAGCTTTTCAGATGATTGGGTGGGGTAATTCTGTAGATAGGATGTCTAGGATGTATGCTATGTAATTCTGTAGATAGGATGTCTAGGATGTATGCTATGTTAGGTTATGTAATGTCAGGCTATGTTATATCTGAATAGGTTTTGTGCTTCAAAAAATCGTTCAAGTAAAATATTGTTCTTATGTTTATGACTTGCTTCAATACGTTACTTTCTATTCTGATTGTATGGACCTCAGTTTACTGCTTATATTTATTTCAAGAAACATGTTTTGATAGTGGTTATTAGAATGTAGAGGAGTCTATTTTCTGGGTACATTTGTAGAGGTGTCATACGGCATCGTTAGTTGTAGAATCCTTCATTGTAAGTTAGTCTAGCTAGGGTATCATGTATTGTGGACATAAATGCTTTAGACAGTAGGATGATTGGATGATGTATAACAAATTCAAGAAAACATATGGATTAAACTCATTAAAGGTTTGAGGAAAGTTTACTGACGACACTCTTGTGGTATGCTTCTTCTTTTGTCGCTAGGAATTATCTCTGTTGTTCATGTCAGCATTTATACAGCTAGTTTCTACTGCAAATTTAACTCCATGATTGAAGTTTTCGTGATTTTCACTCCACGTAGTGAGATTAAATACTTGGTACTGAATGAGATGTTTGAGTTGAACACTGGAATGCTTAGGTTTTGAACCACTTCAGCTATTGCTTTTTGATGTCCACTGCTATGTAACTTGATTTCGGAATCTTGTGATCTGTTCTCATGCACGTCAGCCATTCAGCAAAGTTATAAGACCCAGTCATTAGTATTAGTATCAACCCAATCGTTTGGATGGAAAATAAATGTAGGTTCTAGCCTGGTATGAAAGAATCATGATCACTTTCCATGCCTTTTACATTATTATGGAATGAAATATGTAATAAATCATTGGAATGGAAGTCGTTATTGTGTACCGAATGAGCATTAAGAAGTTGAAAAGGAAGCAAGGAGTTGGTTTTGATGTCTCACATCTAAAATTTATGCGATTCTGCAGCTTTTCAGATGATTGGGTGGGGTAATTCTGTAGATAGGATGTCTAGGATGTATGCTATGTTAGGTTATGTAATTCTGTAGATAGGATGTCTAGGATGTATGCTATATTAGGCTATGTAATGTCAGGCTATGTTATATCTGAATAGGTTTTGTGCTTCAACAAATCGTTCAAGTAAAATATTGTTCTTATGTTTTTGACTTGCTTCAACACGTTACTTTCTATTCTGATTGTATGGACCTCAGTTTACTGCTTATATTTATTTCAAGAAACATGTTTTGATAGTGGTTAGTAGAATGTAGAGGAGTCTATTTTCTGGGTACATTTGTAGAGGTGTCATACGGCATCGTTAGTTGTAGAATCCTTCATTGTAAGTTAGTCTAGCTAGGGAATCATGTATTGTGGACATAAATGCTTTAGACAGTAGGATGATTGGATGATGTATAACAAATTCAAGAAAACATATGGATTAAAGGTTTGAGGAAAGTTTACTATCTGATGTTCTAAGGGCCAAACTAATCTAGATGGCATTCCGCTCATGAGACATTTGGATTTACTGCCCGTTGAGACTAATAAGAAACTTGTGCCTATTATGCATCACACTCTGATATCTCCAATAAGTATACATTTTTCTGTTGGACGTAGACGTATGATTTGTTGTAAAGAGTATTTGGTAGACTTTGAAAGTGCAGGGTTTTCTTGCCTTTGTTACCCGAAATTTTTTGTACCAAAAAAGGTTGAAAGAATTGTGTTTTATTTTATTGGTTGCATAATCAAGTTACAAAACTACCTTTCCTTTTCTAATATCTTTAACTTCTACGTGTAACAACTCAATAATAAAAGGAATTCTTCCTTCATACGCTGCTAATACAAAATGTTAGCGTGAATTGGACTCACCGATTGCAGTTTTCAGGAACAGTTGGGTTCAAGGAAGCTATTTTTTCGCTTTCTGCCTCAAAGGTGCCAAAACCTCGTTCGTTAAAACTTGCATCATTTCAGAATATCTCTAACTAAAAGGAAGACCCAATTATATTTTCCAAAGATGAAAGAACAATCGTCTCCTTTAGAAGAAGAAAAAAGATAATGATCTGCTCTTAAAAATTCTGGCTTTCCATTCCGTCCATATATCTCACAATATCCTTAAAATCCCGCACTACCACAATCTACTACTACTAGCATCACTATCCTTTCCAAATCCCCACAACCGAATTTGATGGTAACCATTCACTGTGGGCGAATCCAGCTCTCCCCAAACATAGAAAACAATTCGCACCAAAGTCTCCAAGGAACTGGACAATGGAAGAATAGACGATCCTGAGATTCATTTTGACTATGTCACATCACACAAATGGTTCGGGGACAGCCTTGTAAGGCGACGACGTTAAGTGGATATGAGTTTTAATATTAGTAGAATAGCTGATCATCACTTTAGAAGATTAGGAATTGTTGAGTTTAATCAGCTTATGAGTGCCGACCAACGGTAGGTTACATGTTCGTCTCCATTGAGAAGATTGCAATCTCTACCTTGCCCTCCTTTATGTGCTTGTCTATACTCTGTCCTAAGCTTTTTCTATGATACTTTTTATAGACTCAGTTTTAGCAATATGCTATGTCACTAGTCCAGATTCCAGAATTCGATCACACATGGATCCATGCTTGACGTAAAGGCATGTTTGTAGTGGTTGTTCCATGTCTAATATTTTAAGAGAATGTGCAAATGATTCTGTACTGGTAATATATGAAGGATAAATCAAAGTAAAATCGATCATGGTTTTTGGCTCTGCATTGCCTATTATGTGGAGTGACCGGGTTCTTCAGCCTCACTGTGAGATTACAGAAGCAGCAATGTTCCTTACTACTCTGTATCCTGATTGTATGACTACGTAAGACTGACTCCATTATGGAAGTGCCATATTTGATATGATGTCATGAATCACAAGAGATATGATGTCTGGCATAGATAGTTTCAGTTTCTATGTGAAGTCCTATATTACAGTAATACCTAAGCTTCATATGTGATGGTGAAGAGTCTGCTCTCATTGCGATATACCCTGTCATGGCTCTTCCCCAAATGATTTCTTATGGTAATTAGGTCAAGCAAAGTTTTTGATCAGGTAGTGAAATACCTGGTGTGCAGATGAATGAAGGGTCTAGTGTTGAAGCTGAAATGAGTGAGGTATTTTGTTCCTGTGATGGGGATGAAAGTTCTGGAGATAGGTGGAGGTAGCAGTTTTATGGGTGCTTTCCCACTCTATTTTTTGCCCAGTCATCTTGAATGGTATAGCACCTGGCTCGTTTGGTGCTACTAGAGACTTGAGACTTGAAACTCGAGACAAGGAGGTACTCTCTCCGTTTATCTTCCAAAGGTTTCAGGTCATTTATTCAAATTGCTCCACTCAATTAGAGAGAGAGGGAGGGGGAGAGAGAGAGAGAGAGAGAGAGAGAGAGAGAGAGAGAGAGAGAGAGAGAGAGAGAGAGAGAGAGAGAGAGAGCGTGATGGTTTGGAGATGACATATATTTCGGTTAGAAGGCGTATTATTCTTAGTAGATCATGTCTATCTAGAGCTTGATGGTTTGGAGATGACATATATTTCGGTTAGAAGGCGTATTATTCTTAGTAGATCATGTCTATCTAGCATTCCTCTATATTTCTTTTCCTTGTTTAAGATCCCAATGAGTGTAGCTGAGGCGATTGAGTGATAATAACAAATTCGATTTATGTCATAATGGGTGGGGTGCTATCATATGTGGTCCTGTTTCTCATAAGAGCCTAAGAATTTTTATCTATTAGTGTCATCCTTTTCGTCCTCTACAAGGCTAAGGGTTGAAACAAGGCTCAAATTCCATTTTGGAAGGATGTGTGGGTGGGTTATTTGCGCGCTTAGGAATTTGTTTTCTCAGTTATGTAGCCTTTCATTGGTAACTGGTGTGCATGTTTCCGTTTTTCTTGTTGGCCATTGGAGAAATGATTTCTCTTTTGTTTTCTTCTGTGATTTAAACAATAAAGAGGCTACTGATGTTATCACCCTTCTTCAATGCATTTCTCATTTGAGTTTGAGGAATTTTCTTGCCGTCCTCTCTGACTCATTTGCTTTATACTCCGAATCCTCCTCACCCTTGTCTTCTTTTATTTGGAAGCCGAAGGTTCCTTTCAAAGTTACGATCTTTTGGTGGACTTAACTCTCAATCAACTCAAAGACTAAAATGATAGATCTACAGTTTCGTTGGCCCCCTAATATTATCTTAATTTGATGCATGAATTATAAAATGTTGAGAGGAGCATCATGATCTTCTTTTCCTTAGGTGCAGTTGTGCTAGATATTTGTGGAATAATCTGTTTAAATGACTTGTAGATCCTGGGTGTTCAGAATGTGTGATTTTCCCCCCTTTAGATGTGTGCTTGAGGATTTGGAAGAGCAGGGACGGTGCTGCTGTGGAAGTGTGGGATTTTGGCCATGTCATGGTGCATATTTTAGGAAAGTTAGAATTTAGTAATTATCAAAATCTCTGTGTTGGGGGGGGGGGAGAGTGACCCTTTTGGCATCCCTTTGTGTTTCTGTATTGTAGCTTTTCGAGGGGTCTTGTTCTCGGTTTTGAAGAGGACTGATATGCATTTATTTTTTAGTTTGTCTGTACTCTGTTTTTTTTTTTTTTAAATCTTGGGTTTACATTTCTGTAAATTAAGTATCCACCGATTCCCACTTTGCACCTCCGTTTGAAAAGTCGGTCTGTTTGGTACCCAAGCTTTCATTTTTTCCCACTTTGCACCCTCCCGTCAAGTGGCTGTTAAAAAAACTAACAAATTTGGTCATGTGCTTGTCACATGATGGATATTTATGTCATTTCAATTGGTTCAATGTAAATTTAACCTCCCAAAGTATTTACTCAATTTCACTTTACACCCTTATTCAAAATTTACCCTATTTTAAATAAATATATGAATTTAATACACAAATCATTTTATCAAACAAAGTCTTATATACTTATTAGTATAGCAAATTACAAAATATGCCAAGTAATTAATGATAAATAACATATTATTTATTGTCAAATATATACTCGTATTCTTAAAAAATATGCACTCCATAATTTTGAATAACAAAAATTTGAAGAATACAAAAAGTAAATAACAAAAAAGTATAAGAAAAATATCATATTCCCTGTTCTGATTTGTGTGGCTGAAAATGCCTTCTTTGAATTTTTCTCCCCCTACCATCATTATACCCAAGGGACGGCCTGTGCTCGACCGGAGATAGCGGTGGTGGTGAGTTAGCGCTGCCGGAAAACGGCATAAACTTAGGCGACTGATGGCTCAAATGAGGCCCGATGGTGGTGATTTTTACCCCATTCTCTTCATTTCACCAAGCCGAATTCTCTGGTGGCTTTTAGTTTCTTTCCTTGCTCATTCTTACCGAGCTATTTTCCTTCACCATTTTTTCCGGCGATGAAGCTAAAGAAATGAGCTTCATTGGTTTTTGACTGTATAAAATCCTATCTTCCCTTTTGCACCTTCTCTCCTTGCTCTGTCCTTGACGTAGCTTCGTCATCCCAGGCTTAATCCGGCGAGCTCCCCCTACCATCATTATACCCACATGAATATTCTTTTTGTTTTGTTTTATTTTGTTTTTCCTTTTTAAAACAAATGTTATTTCCTCGATACGACGTCGTTTTGAAACCTTAGGTACCAAACATACCGACTTTTCAAACGAGGATGCAAAGTGGGAATCAGTGGATACTTTGGGGGGGTAAACTTATATTGGCCTAACATTTTTGATGGTAAAGTGCAAACATGCATTGCAGATTGGGGTTTTAATTATCCTTTACGGATTTTACATGTTGATCCTTTATTTCATGACTGAGGTGAATCCCTTAAAAAAGCTTCTCACCAAATTGTTACTCCCTCTGGTTTGATTTATCTGTCTCTTTTTAGTTCTTCAAGAATCTTAAGAAATCCAATTTACCTATCAAAAAAAAAAAAAAAGAAATCCAATTACCATTACAGTCAAAAGTGGAGAACCAGATTTACCCTTCTTAACTGTCTCTTCAACTTAAGTCTTTACTGTTACCACTCTTGTGCTGCTTCACTAATAGATACATTTAATGAATGGTACAAATTCCACTAGTACGTAAAAGTAGAATTCAGATTGCTTTTAGCCAAATTGCGTTTGTTATTTTAGATCAAATTTTGAGCGAAAAGGCGACAAATAAATCTGACCAGAGGGAGTATACTGTAGTGTTTTCTCAAGATATTCTGCCTGACTGTCTACCATCTGACGTCACAAGTTTAGCATGTTTCTGTACATCTCGTAAAATAGTCGTGAAGATTATGAGTTTATTTGAAATTTATATATATTTGAGTTTGAGATGCTTAGGCTTGGGAGATATTCCCCGTAAGTTTGTTCGGAACCTTTTCTATCTTCCTGTACTTGGTTTGATGAATCTGAGTCCTGGACTCATAACCATAACCATGCTTAAGTGGCATCAATTGCTACATAAGACATTTAGGGTATTTTATTTATCCTCTAATTTGGAATTTTGATTCCCTTCTCTCATAAACTATTCTCTGAATTTAGTATGATTGTAGAAAAGTTTTGGTTGTTTTCATGGTCTATACTGTAAAAGTTTGTTATCAAACATGTTAATCATTATCTCTGGTACTTTCTTTCACAAACTGCTAATTTAGTATCTAAGGGAAAAACTGGAATTGCTGGGCTTGTTTATACTTAAGCTTTGTGTACTATATAACTATTCACTTGGTCGATTTACTTAAGTATCTAGAATTGGTTTGCAGGAATATGTGATAGTCTTACTTAAAAATGGCAGGCGCAAAGAGGAAGCAAAGAACGAGTTGAATGTATTTTTGGGCGATGACAGTGACTCCTTTGTATCTTGGTAATTTGATTATTAGTGGTACCGCTCTAGAAAGTTATACCTCCGTCCCAATAGAAGAGTAACATTTGACTAAACATGCAATTTGAAAAAATGGGAGGATCTGCCTCAAAACAACTAAACTCAAACTAGGTGGCAATATTTGAGGTCAAACTGGCGTGAAAATGAAGGTTAATGCAGTCAGTTTTGTTGTAAAAAAAAGTTTCATCCAAGGAAATCTTACTCTTCGATTGGGACGAACCACATAGGAATGTCTATTGGGATGGATGGAATAATAACTTTTTGTTTGATCGTCCCACCTCTAATACTTGCAATTTTTACAGGCTCTGGGATCATCTACAATCAAATATAGATCTGTATGCACAACCTGGGCAATCTTGTCAAGATGAAGCGGCAAAACCGAAATCAACATCTGGGGAGCAGGGTGGAAAGACTGTTCCTCGCTGCTTGGATCCCGAACCAGAGAGAGAAAATACTAATAAATTATCTAAGCGCCGACACACTAGAGAGTGGAAAGGCTTGGTGAGAGATGCATATGAACCCCCTCCCCTTCGAAGCGCAGTGATTGCCAACATCCATAGGGGGGAGGAGGGAACTAATCAAAGTATTGGTCAAGCAAAAGATCTCAGTCGCCCGGCCTGCAACTCATAGGAAAAGAAGTCGACTTGATGAACGACCACAAGTGAGTTTGACTCTCTCTCACTGTCTGTCTAAATGGTGGACTGTCTTGTTTTTTTTGGTTTGTTTAGATTTAGAAGCTTACATTGTGCCATCAGATTTCGTTGAAATATAAATTGACGTTTGTTTATCTTTCTTAATCTGCTGGGCAAAGAGAGATTATCTAAGCAGAAACCACTTTTCATCACCGAAAATCTGTAGTTCTGATTGATGTATACTCATGTCTTAAGTTGTTCATTATGCTCCAGAGAAAAGTCTGCATACCTTCATAAAGAGGCATGTGGGTGAATGAAGCACGTTTTTTTGTATCCCTAATTTTAGATGGTGGAGAGACAATTTGTATCAGTTATTTGTCTTGTTCTAGTTTTCACTACTTCTTTGAGAAAGAATACCTGGTACATATAAATTTTGGTTTTATAGAAAGTTGTGCCAGGACTCTTATTTCAGGATGGAGGGTGAATTTATTTATTTTACTCGTTTCTGTTACGCATTTAATTGATGAATTATGAATCAGTTGCAACCTTAAGTTCTTACATGAAGTTTGATGCCGAAGAAATATAGTTGTGAGCTTCCTCTGGACTGTCCAACAGGATGTGTTTAGCTTACATATACTTCATCTGATATGATTTGAGGTAAGTGAATAGACCCTCTTATCTTGCATTGTCCAGATGCTTGGAGACTCTGGTGTGAGCTATTCTCGATATTGTGGGAGACTTGGATTTTCCCTACAATGGTAAATGGATTCCTTGAAATTCATTTTGGGGATTTGGTAAGGAAATTGCTAATAAATATGGATATGTGAAGTATTTATGGATGGAACTGAATGCTAGGATTTTTGAGAATAGATCGTTATCTATTCTTCTATTGAAGGAGAGGGTTGTATTTCTTGCTTCCTTGTGGGCATCGGGTATGGGAGCTTATCGAGGATATCTATGACAGACTTGTGTAGAGAGAGACTGGTGAGCTTCATCGCATTAGTCTGGTTTTTGTAGTTTGTTAGGCTACTTAGTATTTTTTCTCTTTTACACTCTCCTGTTCAAAATAAATGTCCTTTTGCAAACTAAATTTTGATTCAAAATACTTATCGGTTTGGGGCTTAAAGCCTTTGAATCTCAATTTTACCCCTACATTGAAATTTGTTTCATTGCATTGATTGTACTTCGTGAGTGAAGTAATGCATGCGAGAGAAACAATTAATAAGGGTACTTTTGGTACTTTATAATAATGTTGTAATAATTGCATTTCTTAAAAAATGTGAAAATCTCCATAACGACCTCTATTTTGAACCGGAGGGAGTATTGTTATAAGAGGACACCTTGTCCTCTACTCTGTGTACTTTGTTCCCCCTTTAATAAATCTTCTTTTATCAAAGATTACATAAAAATAGACCCTCTTACGTGCTCGTTTCCATACTGCTATTGTTTATCACACCTTGTGTAACAAATAAACACGTTGAAGCTGCTAGCTATGCATTCATGCTTTCACTTCCTAACCTTCAACAGTTCCTTAGTTGTTTAGGGAGGGTTTCAGTGATGATTTATCGGTATAATCTTTTCAACAGAGAGCATTCTACTTTCAAGACTGTCTAGCAATACTACTCCCTACTAACTGTTATTTTGTTTTCCCCCTGATTCTACGATCACCGCACTCTCATCGACCTCCATGATCGAAATACTTGGCAAGTAGTGAGCTCCTAAAGTTATACTGGCTTTGGTCACAAGTAGCTCTACATCTATCATTTTGTGTGTGACAGATAAGAGATCTACTTCAATCCTAGGATTTTGAATTAACTAAAATTTGCCTGCTTCTTTTTTGTGATATTTTTAAGTTTCTGTGTTTATATGCATGAATGATATGGGGTTTTAAGGTTTTGAATTTCTCCACGGATTCATACTGTGGCTCAGCAAGTGGTTTGTTTCTCTTCCTTTAGCAAACATGTCCTCTTGACTCTCTCCTCTCTCTCTCTCTCTCTCTCTCTCTCTCAGCAGGAGAAAAAAGTTTCCAAAAGTGGTGCACCTAGAAGGCTGCTGCAATTTGCAGTACGAGATGCTGTTGCCACTTCAAGGTCCTCCAGCTTAAATACTGAGCCATCATTCAAGCGTTTACGTTCGGTGGTCTCTACGTCAACTGATGATGTTTCACCTGAAAATCAGCCTCGGTCAGTTTCCAGAGTGCCAAACACCATGGCTGTTGCTATAAAAGCTGTAGCAGAGGCTGCTAAAGATGTAGTAAAAGTCAAAACCTCTGGGAATGTGTTTGATCGGCTTGGTCGGGGGATGGGAGTATATGATTCCACTAATCACGTGACGGAGCATAGAGACCCTTTTATTGAATATGATGGGGAATATAGAGGTCTTGCTCAAGTTCAAGAGGAAGCCCACTCAACCTATCATGAGTCACCTGACAAAAATGGACAGTTTATCAGGAATATGTCTATGTTGGAAAGTGATGCTGGAGTGGGTTATGAGTTTGTATCTGATGATGAAGATTATGACAATGTTAATGTTCGGGGTCGTAGGGCTATGGATACTACCGAGACTGGTACATCTGGTTTAAATAAGGGTGATGATTCATTGATGGTGCAGTACAATGCTGCTAATAGAGTGGATGAATCTGCTTGGAAGCCTCGGGATGTTCAGGGTCTACCTGCAGCTGCATCTGCAGCAAATACTTCTAGTAAGATAAATGTATTCTCAAATGCAAATACCTGGAAACCATCTCATTATCAGGAGACAAGGGGTGTTGATGTGAAAAATCAGCAAACTGTACAAGCGGGTGAACCAGATGCAGGGAAATCTGGTGTGCGTCTGATGAAGGAGAATGGCAATCCTGTAGTAACTAATGGAAATGTAAGACATTTTTCTGGATTATGTATTCAAATGCCCGGTGTATTATGTTAGTCATATCCATATATATGGTTATCTTTTTGTTCTGTTTTGTTTAGGCTGTACCCGTGGTTTCTCAGGGGGAGTCCCAGAAGACACTTCCATCAGTTGGTGAGTTCTGATGTGTAGTAGCTTTGTTTGCTCTTCTACTTCTTCTTCTTTTGGTTTTGGTTTATTGCATTATAAAGAGCACTAGTTAGATGGACTTTTTAGTTCACTCACTTCCAGGCTTTTCAAAAGATTTCTGCTATTTTTCTTCCTTTTTCTTAGAAATTAGTTTTGTCTCGCCGGGTAATAAGGATTCTACTTTCTTCTGAATATTGTAATCATCTTTGTCGAACCATGGGCTATGAATCAACGGTCTCCGTAATTGAAACGAGTATCAGATTATAAGATACAAAACAACTTTGTAAAAGAACTGTAATAGATAACTAAAATAAATAGAATCTCTTTGTGATTTGATCTTGATGTTAAAATCAGTATTTCAACTGAATTGACTAAATTCCCCCACCCCCACACCACATTTGACTTTGTTACGATACTTATGATTGATTTGCGTCCTATTGCCATCAACATTTTCACAATGTTCCCAAGCTGGATCTTGAATCCATATTTTTGCTCAAAGAAAATAAAAAGATAAAATTAAATCACATCATGTATACACTATTGTCGAATTAAATTATTATAGCATATGCTTATCAGAGTACACATTAACGTGAAAGTGGGGACATAGTTAGAATTAAAGCATTATTAATGAAGAGTCGAAAAGTTACTAGAAAATGATAAAAGTTCTCGCAAGAGCTGGCGGAATCGATCTTGTTACTCTTGTATGAACTCTGTATTGGATGTTTGGAAATCAAAGTCTCGTAGAAGCATCACTGTTGATTAAAATTAGTAGGGTGGGAGCAGTTTGGGAATGGGGAAAGCTCCCCCTGATGTGTGGCATATCATGCTTCTGTCAAACTTAAATAAAATTTTCTTCTATGTTAGGCTTTGAGCTTAGTCTTAACAGCTTATAGTAATTTTTTTATGTTGCTTTCTGCAGGCATATATGCCACAGGACGACCCACAGAAGATGCTGATTCCCGAACGATTTTTGTCAGCAATGTAAGTCCTAAGCTTTGGACTTATCCTCATGGGACCGTGGGCTGTGCCGTGTATTTTTCTCCATTTTAAACAGTTTGTCTTGTTCAGGTTCATTTCGCTGCCACGAAGGACAGTCTTTCTCGTCACTTCAATAAGTTTGGGGAAGTGCTAAAGGTGATCATAGTAACAGATGCAGCAACAGGGCAACCAAAAGGGTGATTTATTTTTTCCAAGTTAAATTTTATTTTTGAAATAAAAATATTAGTATATGTTTTTTCATTTTGTGCTGTCCAACCTCATTTCTCTAGAATCTTCCCAGTTTTGTTTCTAATTGAGTTGCTTATGCAGATCAGCTTATGTGGAGTTTATGAGGAAAGAAGCAGCGGAACATGCTTTGTCTCTGGATGGGGCTTCCTTTATGTCTCGCATCCTCAAGGTACTTGATCTAACCTGCTATAGATACTGGCCGGTGGTGTTGTTTAAACCAGATCAAATGCAATAAGCAACTCAATTAGGAAAATAACATTTTACCATTAAAAACAGTGATTGTTGCAATTTTGACCCCTTAAATGTTCCTTGTGTAATCCATTGTATAAATAGTTTGCTCCATTTGTATCTTTTTTGGCTTTCAGGTTGTCAAGAAAAGCTCAGCTCAACAAGAAGCTGCACCCACAGTGACATGGCCTCGTGTTGCTCGAGGATCTCCATTTGGTGGATCTCGATTTGTTAGGGCGGCACCTTACCCGAGAGGCATGTCTAGTATGTACCGGCCCCGCCTACCTGTAAAACCTGGTGCAAGAAGCTTGCAATGGAAACGGGGGGATGCTCAGAGCAGCATTTCGTCAGAGAGCAGTTCTCTTGGCTCAAACAATCCCATTCCATCTCCAACTAGTCGGAGTCTTACGTATGTCCGGACGGAGCCAAAGACAAATGGGGATTCCGGCCCTGCCTAATTTATCAAAGTATCTATCATCTCTAAGGTGCGCCAATTAAACCCAATCAGAAGTAATTTTAATCAGTGTGATTTGGACCAGGATTGAAGGTGAAAATAAGTCGATGAGCGGTGAAGGAATTAATTTTCTGTTTCGAGTTTTTGGTTTTTAGAAAGACAAAGGGAGACGATACACTGAGAAGAGGACCTGCGGATTTAATAGTGGACTTATGGTCAGTAGTTTTGAAGTTAATATACATGCAGACGGCGTAAATGGGATCCTTCAAGTTTTATTTTTTTATTAAATTTTTCTTTCCATTGAACTTTTTCGCTTTTGGATGGTGCCCATTGGTTTTACATGGGTGAAAAGGGGTTGGGGGGGGGGGGGGTTCAGTTCTGCAGTATTTCAGCAATGAGGGTTGGTGCAAGAAGAACTTCTCTGAAGGGTCTTTTCTGTAATATGATGATCCTTCTACCTCCTGCCAACCCCTATAAAAAAAACTTTGAAATAAATAAGAGAAAAAGGAAAATTACCTAGGAGTTAGGAAAAAAAAATGAAAAAAAGGGGACCGAGACGTTGAAAGCCTTTTTTCTTTATCGTATATATACTATATATATATAAAGCTTCTTTGGTATGGCTCCATGTTGATTGATACTGTCCTTATATTTTCTACTATAATGTACTACCTCTCTGTTCCAAAATGAATGAAACATTATCAATTTTTTTTTTGGTCATTCATATTGGGACGGATGGAGTAGATGAATGTCTCTATATAACACAGACACACAAAGTCTGTTATCGGTGGCCAGTCTTGTATTTTATGTTTGAAAAGGAGAACACACAGTTGGGTTGTTTGTATAACTGACGGTCTCATTGAGACTAAGCATGACCTTATGGTGACTGTCGACGCTCATTATCTAATCGTCTGAAAATATGGTCTTCTTTTCAAAATAAATATTGCATTTTATTGTTAATGTTTTTAAGGAATTTGCTTTACTTGTTTGCTCATTGCTTGCTTGTATTATTCTACCTCCGTCCCGCTCGAAGTGTCCCATTTGATCAATTCAAGTTAAGTTTGACTTAAACATTAATGCAAATTTAATTATTCTATTGAAATTTTAAAAATTGTTACTGATAAATTATTTAATTATTTATCAATAACAATTTTTAAAATTTCAATAGGATGATTAGATTTGCATTAATGTTCAAGTCAAACTTAAATTGAATTGACCAAATGAGACACTTCGGGCGGGACGGAGGTAGTAGTAAAATTGCACCAAAATATTTTTATTATTTAGAAATGTGACATTTATTTTTTAAGGGATAAAAAAGTGTATGATTTATTATATTATGGGGTAGAGGGAGTATTCGATTGGTGACATGTAGAATGAAAAATTCAAGTAATTACTTCAAGTTAGTGGTGTTCACGGTTCGAATTGGTTCGATTTTTATCAAAATTTTAGAAAATGAGGATCGGACCAAATACTCCGAATTGGTCCGATTTTTGTCAAAATTTTAGAAAATAAGGATCGGACCAAATACTTCGGTTCTGTAAAAATTTAGGACCAGGACCAGACCATTACATTATAGGACTGGTCCCATCGGTCCTGTTCTAATGGTTCGGTTTCGATCTGGTTTCACCGGTTCTACAAATTACAATATAATATAATTTTTTACAATAACAAAATCTACAAGAAAGCATATTTAAGAACCAAATTGCTGAACAATATTTCGGGACGGAGGGAGTATATAGCTGTCTACTAGCAAGCATATTTAAGAACCAAATTACAATAACAAAATCAACAGTTAGGAAAGAAGAGTTCCATGTTCAACTACTTGAGCCCAACTAAAAAACTTAACTAGCTAAAATAAACATAAGGGTTATTTGACAATAAAACTGATCAAAGAAAATTAATTATTTCAAGAATTCCTACCGGTCAGAAGTAGTAAAACTCAAATTTTTAAATGTGTGATTATGCAAAAATGTCGAATCAGCCCAAATTCAAGCGATCAGTATGCTCCGGCGATTGCTTAGCCTGAAAATAAGACAAAACACGTAAACTAAGCCGGGGCTTCACCGGCGTGAGAGTAAGTTCACGGTTTGTAGAGAGAGATACTAATTTGACAGAATTTCGGAATATAAAAGTCACGTACCAGAATATGGAAATTATGACTTGTATTTATAATGATGAATTGACAAAATTCATGTTGAACTAGAGCTAGAAAAGAGATAAGGTATAATTCTAGGAGGATTATATCTGTTGGAGAGTCCTTATTTGACTTGAATTGATGTAGAGGGGTACAATCCTAATTAGATTATAATTGCTTAATCCTTGTTTAAATTGGATTGATAAGACTGCTTGCCGGAAAGCCGAGGTGAATGAATTCCTTATCTCGTCACTTGCAGGTGAGCCGAGGTGAATGAATCCTTTCCTCGTAATATGAAGGTATGCTGATATGAAGATAGGCCGAGATGAATGATGAATGAATTTGTGTCCTCGTCATATGAAGATATGACGAAGTGCGAACTTTCCTCTCCTCGTCATTCATGACCTCTCGGTCCATGATGAGCCGGGGAGGGAATGAGTAATATGGGGAGCCCGTTGACAACATCAAGGCCGAGGGAGGCACCTCGCCCTCAAGGGAGGCGATCTCGGCATACGAGGGAGGTCTCCTCGGCCCTTATAGTTGGGACATTTATATTTGCTTGTTAGGCCTGGTTAAGCCTTGGTCGGCCTTGTTGATGCCGAGATGGATGTACGAAAGGCCCCTGTCTTAACTTGAGATGAATTATGTTTATGGCCCAATCCTCTTGGGCCTGACCCGGACAAGCCCATGTTCGTATCTCGGTTTATACTGTTCAGTGGCCCTCGAATTTCTAGCTCGGCTTAGGACGAGGAGAAAGTCATCTCGTCCTCGGCTCATGAGAATACGAACAGGTTGCCACATTGAAATTACCCGGATTTCGCGCGGAGGGCGAAAGGCGGTTATCTTTCGCGGAGGGTTGGTGTCTGAGACCTCGCTTTCGGGAAGGAGAGGAGTCGCCATGCGGTTTTTGTATTTTGAGCCCAAACGTTGAGAAACGGCTTTTGGTTGAAAATGGTGTCGTTTTTATTGGTAGCAAAAACTTAGGAAAAGGCTTTTGAAAAGGGGTGTCATTTTTATTGGTAGCAAAAACGAGTACAAAAATTTTTAGTACCAGAGATTGTTAGGTTCGGAGGTCACGTTACGTTTCGGGAAGAGTATTTTGAGATCACCCGAAACACCTCGTATGACGAGTCTTTCTACCTTTCTCGAAATCGTGTGCGTGTGTGTGTGTTTGCATTTTGAAATGGGGGCTTGAATGACAAGCTTAATCTTGGTTTGAATGTCAAACATTGATTATGGTTCTGTTTGAAAAGGCGAGCGTTTGAATGACAAACGTCGGTTTGGAAGTTTTAGGAAAAGTGGCGCGAATGCTGATTTTAACTGTTTGTCTTAAGTGTCAAATGTTGACTTTTAAGAAAAGAGCGTTTGAATGTCAAACGTCGGATTTTGAGTTTGAAGATGATCGTTTGGATGCCAAACGTCATTTCGCGCGTTTTGAAAGAGAGTTCGAATGTCGAACTCCGATTTTGAACCGGGCGTGTCATTGTTAGCATTTTTACGGGAAAAAAATATTAAATGATTTGAGTGTCAAATGGAGGCTTTTAAGTTTGAAGATGAGCGTTTGGATGCCAAACGTCATTTCGCGCGTTTTGAAAGAGAGTTCCAACGTCGAACTCCGGTTTTGAACCGGGCATTATATTGTTAGCATTTTTACGGGAAAAAGGCATTAAATGATATAATATCAACAAATCGGGTTGCGACTCGAACTTTTGATAAGTAAATACTATCACGTTCCAAACGGCTCGGACTTTGTAAATGACAGTATTTAAAGTGCGGTATCGACGGAATCAAACGACCCGAAATTGTAAAGTACGTCACGTTCCAAACGGCTCGGAATTGTAAAGTTGCATGAAAGTAAAGGACGTTCGACGGATCAAACTATCCGAAATTGGTAAATGACGTGAAAATAAATGACGATCGACGGATCAAACGATCCGGAATTGTAAATGACATAAAAGTAAACGGAACGAGGCAGGAACGCCGTTTTAACCCGAGATTACTTCTCTTACGGGACATAAAGGTTCAGTGGATGGGATAGCGGAGAGAGAAAGGAAAAGAAGTAGTTTCGAAAGGAGACTCCACCTATAGTATAGAAAGAGTGTCAATAGCGGAGGCTGGTAGCATAAAGGTCCAACCAATGAATGCTCTTTTTTTTCCTCTTTTCCATTAGGGGAATCGATGAGAGATGCGAACAAAGCCCAAGATCTATTCCGCTTCCAGTCGAAGAACCACCGGGCCGATTATTGACCCAGTGACTGGGGTAGAGCTAGTTGGAAAGACATTACCTAGCCTTTGTCTGCATCCGCGGTTGTCCGGATGCAGAGGAAGCTAACCAAGTTGACTAAGAATCACTCGTTTACCTCGACTTTGAACCAATAAAGATGCCCGTCTACCCCTATCACTTAAAGAGCTAACCCTTAATTCTACTTCTCTCTAAAAGACCTGCCTATTATCTTAGTCAAGCTTAGAGAACATAGTACTAGGACTTACTATATGAAAGACCGTGATTGGTGAAGGGCTTAAAAGCGCCTTAATTAGGTAGCTGCTATCTATTGGATCTTTTCTAAGAGGTTAGATGGTTGAGTCGAAGCGGAGAAGGAGACTAAGTCATCAGTCGTGCTGCTATGATGTAACGTGCAGTCGTCTCGATTACTTTAAGGGAAAGAAAAGAAGGGGCCCCTCAATTTAAAGCAGAAAAATGTCAGAATAGCGACGAGTAACAAGGGCTAAGAAAGGCATTCAGCCCAGTAAGCATCGATCCGGAGAGCCCCATCTCTGGCTTAATTAAAGAGCCACCAGAGGCGGTAGAGCTGCTGGCACCAATAGGGCAGGGATAAAGTTTTTAGGTACATGGAGGTGCTATGCAAATAGAGGTGGAGCATTTTCGAAAACTCGCTATTCCCGAAAATGCCTTGACAAATAGGTTCGAACTAGCTAGTTAAAGCACTTAGTTTGACTTGCTAATCACCATACCGTCTTGTTGGGAGAGATCTCGCTTTTGGCCTCGCCCGCCCTTAAGTCATGGAATAAGAACGAGATCTATCTTCTATGTCAATTTAGCCGCCATCCGTGATTAGCCCGAGAGGATAGCCTTGGGGTACGCTCACTTCGCATTTTAGGACCAACGAGAAAGAAGTTTGAGAGTGGATGGTGAAAATAACAATAGAATGTTATGTGCTTAATTGAAAGTAGAGTGCGGCATTCGAATCATGATAAAGTCTTGGCCGCTTTGTGGATGGAAGTCTTTGCATAATTACGAGTATGCAAGATTAGGTAGGTTGTTGCTTTGTTGGAATCCGGAAGAGCCGGAAATCGATAGATTGGTGAGTGCTATTGACCAAATCCGAAGTTCTTTGATGTATAATAAGCTCTCCCGGTCAAATTTTTGGCATCTTTTGTCTATGCTCAACATGCTTCGAAGATCGAAAATCTCTTTGGATTGGAAGGAGATTCTTGCTTAACATGAGTCCATTGGTAAGTTCCCTTGGATTGTGATGGGAGATTTAAATGAAGTTCGAAAGAGTGAAGAAAAGATGGGGGTAGAATGTTATGTTCTCAATCAATGGAGAGGTTCCATGAAGCTATTAATGAAGATGAGCCGATGGACCATGTGTAGACCGGTCCTATTTGAACTTGGACAATGGGAGTGGAAGTGGCTTTACAGCCAGGAAAGTAACTCGGATAGAGCCCTTATAAAAGATCCTTGGCCGATTCTACTGGCAAAAGAATCTATAGTGAGATTTTTCCTTCGACAGGAAGGGTTGCTCCGATCAAATCTGTAGGTGTAAAGTGGAACTCTAATGCTTGAGACAGCTTGGACAAAAGCGACTTTCCTCTTTTACTCGCTCTACCGAAACACTCGGTAATCGCTCTTAAGAAAGGGTATCCACCGAAATTCGGTGTACGAGTAGCTAAAGTCGGAATGTACCCTCTCGTCTTAGTAGCGAACCAGCCCCAAATCTCCTATGCTACAGAAAGGCCGTTGAGACTCGAGTTCACTTCCCGCCCGTGTTGCACAAAAGCGGTTTCGGAAGAAGCTACTAACTGATGCTCTCTCGAGCTCATGCATTCTTTTAAGAAAATGGCTCACTTCTCTTATTAGTTGGGCCGAAAGGCAAAGTTGGTAATTCCTACTAAAACAGTAACGAGAAGAACCGGCTAAAACGCGGACTAAAACGTATCGGACCCCGTTTAGACGATGGCGTCTACATTTCGACAACGTCGTCCGAAACGGTTGTAGCGACTGGCGCGTAAACCGAGACGGAACGAGAGTTTAAAGAGAGAGGGAGCTACCTATGGCTAGGTTCGGCTCCTTTGGCTCGGTGGGCGTATACGGGATATGAAAATGTGTTTGGAACGGTGTTTCGAGGTGGCGGGGGTTGTATTTGATCGGAATATGAAGTTTTCACGCAAAACGAGGTAAAATGGGGGCTCAGGAAAGGGTGAAAGCCAGCTTATGCCGTGGATTTTGGGTGAAAGGGAGTAAATTTTGTTGTTCTAAATGGCTTGACAAATTTCAGTATTTATAGGTGAAATTTCATGATGAGTCCTGGACGGATCGAGGGTGAAAACCAGGGGTTTTGTGAAACTTTGGAAATTGGAGGGACTTCACGGGCAATTTTGGATTGTTCGCAAATGAGTCCTACGGACCGAGACCGTATACCAGGAGTATTTTAGTGTTTTCTCATTATTTTTGATTGATGTTGACGAGGAGCTGCGCATGCACGCCACGTGTCCCCGTGACTCACTGTGTTGTGGGAGTTCGCGCCATTATCCCCGCTTTGTCCGTTTTTAAAATAACTGTCCGGAAAATGTCCGAAACACCCCCGAAAAGTGCCGAAAAGTGCGTTTTTCAGGGAAAGCCGTACTTTTACGTGCAACGACGTGTGTTGAGTACGTTTCCACGTTGGAATGCACGGGGCAGTCCCGGGACGTCTCGTTGGCTTGAGAATGGGGAGCTTAACGGGTTCCGGTTAACTCCGGGAGCGGCCGCTAACGGATTCCGATTAACTTCTAACGGATTTTTGACGCTTCGGATTTGGATACTTACACACGTGTCGCTGCCGCTTTCAAATGTGTCGTTCCATTATCCCCCGATTAATGGTACGATGATGAGCACGTCCCACGATGATCTGACATGCCTTGAAAACCGTCAATTGCATTTAATGTTGGGGGCGCCAAACCCATGAACCCGTTTTGATTTCGGGTTTGACCCGATTTGGTGAATATAAAATCTAGACCCCCGCTTCAATTTTCCTTTTTACAACTGTTGAGTTTTAAGGAGCGAACTAGAATTTTGAAATCTCCGCCGTGTTCTTGAACCTTCGAAACCCAGAGTCACAGGCGACGTTCGATTTTCCTGCGTAGTAGATTTCATTGCTTGATTCCGACCGTTTTCAATGTAAAACAAAGTATACATTTCTTACCTTTACTAATTTTCGCTTGCAACTTGCAATTTCTAGGGTTTTGGTGGGATTTTGATTTTCGAATCCGCCATTGTTGACCCTTGAAGCTTTTTCTGAAAATATCTTGTATATTTGATTCTTGAACCTTCTTGCCCCTTCGTTACCCCTTAGAAATGGCTCGTTCTTGGGACCATACCCCTCGATTCCGTTATGGATACCACAAAGGTAATCTAAGGGTTTACCGGAGGGAGAGAGGACCATGGTTGTTGGTGACCTTGACTGAGATCGGAGAAATGTTGACGAAGTATGGTCGTACGAGATTGTACATCCAGTATCTAGACAAGACGAGGATAGATCGAGTCAACTCGTTGTCCCCCAGTATAATTTTGTTTGAGAGTAAAGCCAAGATAATTGAACACATCAATCTGTTCTACCCATCTTCGGATCACCTTGCTCGTGCTCATCTGAGTGAGTGGTAAGGCTCCCTCCTCGGCCGTACTGTAATGACGAGGAGGGGCATACCTCTTCCCTGTCTTAGTATCCGCCTTGGACGATGTAACTAACTTTGGCTCCTCGGTCTTTTGCAGATATGACGGGAAGAGGGGGTGAAGCCTCCACGTCCACAAAAATTGTTGATGCCTTCGTTGACAGCGAGCAAGTTGAAGACAAAGGAGGCCGAGGGAGAGGAGGCCGAGGAAGGGCTCTTCGTCCCCGAGCAAAATTAGTTAAGGCCGAGGATCCCATGCTGGAAGAGTTATACTCGAAGTACGGGGTGGACAGGAACGAGTTTAAGTTAACTTATGTCGGCCATCCCACTTTTGAAAATGATGAAGAGGAGTATAGGTTTTATTACAAGACAACCATGTCCATTTTTATTTCAAACAGTTTCAGCAGGGACGTCGTCTCCCTTTGGACCCCTTCATAAATGAGTTTCTGGGTGACATGAGAGCTATCCCGGCTATGTTGGGAGCCAATAGAGTTAGGGTCCTCGTCGGTTTTATTATCTTGTGCCGTAGCTTAGGTTACGAGCCTACCCAAGCCGCCTTCCGTCACTTCTTCACTATTAGCTACGTCAAGGGCACTAGGCTCATAGTCATAAGGAGTGACTCTAAGAAGCCGAAGATTATTCTTCCCATGTCTAGCAAGGTAGGAGGCTGGGAGAATCATGTGATTAGGGTAGAAAGCCGACAAGGCTGGGAGTTCCCCTCTCCTTCTGATGTGCCGGCCGTTTCTAAGGCAGTACTAAAAGTTGAGTGGTCTAAGGATTTGATCAAGCGTCTCCTCGAATTTGCCGAAGTGGGTCTCCTTGATTGGGCTGCCTTGGAGGCGTATGAACGCTACTATGTTCAAGATGGACTAATGCCGGGATCGAGGGACGACATGGTGCCTCTCGTCCCCGTCAAGAGGGGGAGACGGTTCAATGATTGGAGGGTCCATCCAGGTCTTGTATTCCATGAGGATTGTGAACGATGCAAACTTAACCCGAAGGATCAATGCCTTAGTGCAACTGACGTCGTAGCCGTAATTATTCTTTCCTTGTCATTGATACTTGTCAAATGATTTTTGGTTTTATCCATGTTGTTACGTGACCCTTTCTTCCTCGTATTTACAGATCTGACCCCAGAGAAAGAAGCTGAGATGGCCTCCCTGGAAGACATCGACCCCAAAGAGTTGATCAAGAGGAAGAGAAGGCTGGTCAAGACCTCAGCCCTCTCTGATAGGCAAGATGAGGCGACACGTCGTCAGCTCCTGCTGAATACCAAGGGGGATCAACCCTTTCCCGTCAAGCTGAGAGAGGAGGTGGATGCTGAAGACGAGACCTCGGGAAGCCGAGATAAAAAATCAACTGCCGAGGGGCATAACCCCCATATTGATATGGTTGAGATGGAATCTGATGTCCCATCCTCCGAGGGGACATGTCTCGTCCAACGTCACTCGGGTCAAAAGAGGCCCCAACATATTTCTACCGAGGAGCCCCAAACCAAACGGGTGGATGCTGACGCTTCAACTCCTCAAGCTCTTCCAGCCCTTACCATCTAGTCAATCAAGAACTACAATGATACCGAGGAGCTTGCTCGGCAATTCGTTGCTACTACCCAGCCCTTGAGGGGCATCCCTTTAATTGCCAGGGAGGGTGCTCATGTGAGGCTCGGCCAAGCTCCTGTTCAGAGGTAACTGGATGAGGAGGCCTACGAAAAGATTATTTGGGATAAGCCGAGGAAGGAGAACCTGTTAGGCCGTAAAGGGTTGTTGATCTCTGAGGTGACTATCTTGTACTTTTGACCTCGTAGATTTTGTACTTGCATAATTTCTGATGTTGATTATCCTTGTAGCTTGCTACCATCATGGCCTATGAGAATGTCCTTGCTAAGAACGCGGACAAGCAGTTGTTCGAGCTTAAGGCCGCCCAAAAGAAGGGAGAGACCGAGAGGGCAGCGTTGGCCGAGGTGCTGAAGGTCCGAGATGGTGAGCTGGAGGAGGCCAAGGCCAAGGTCGAGGCAGAGGTGCAGAGAGCCGAGGATGCCAAAGCCAGATTACTAAACCAAAGATGAGCCCAAATTTGACATATACTCCCTCCGTCTCATCCGACTTAGGACAATTTGTCATATTGGGTGTTCCGTTCGACTTACGACGTACCAAAATGGCAAGTTTATATTATTTCTATATTTAATGGGGACCCATTTGTTATACTGACAACAAAATCCCCGTTACTATTGTTGGTGTTATGCCCTAGGCCTATGATTGATAGACTTATGTGTTGACATTATTTATTATTTTATGAGATGTTTATCATTTGATTATTATATATTTTGTATATTTGTTTATAATAATCTCTGTCCCTAATTATTATGTGAATAATTAGTATAAATGTTAATGGATAATCATATGATGATTATATCCATAGAGATGCACATTAAATTTATGGGTACTTGTTAGAGAACAAGTGACTGGACTTGACCCGCATGAGATTTATGCCATGGTCAAATGTCATAATTAAATCTCATAAGGTTACTTCATTTAGTCTCTAGACCTAAGATTATCATGACCTTACATATGATGAAAGTCATGTTTGATTTTAGCCAAACGATATCTTAACACGATATTTATAAAGGCTATCTTTGGCATGATCGGATTCATGATGGGAAGGATGATAAGTCAAGATGGAATTTGTCCCTCGAAAGAGAGATGTTTTGCTTGGGCCCCTCGTTGAGTGATAATGATGAAAGTGTATGGCCATACCCCAATGTGATTGGAATTATCATTATACTCGGAATCGAGAAAGCATTGAACAGAGACAAGTTGATGAGGACCATGACTTGTGTTCAATATAACATCGTGAGACAAAGGGAGAAATGGAAGTGTACCATTGGAAACGTGAATTCTTACGTTACATTATTTGGGTAGACACAATGGCTTGCTAGAGTCCGCTTATGTCTTATGAGGGACGATATGATCGAACTCATTGCCAACATAATGTAATCCTATTGGGTCACACACAACTAGAATGAATTGAATAAACCAGAGGAAGAATGATTGAGGGAAACCTGATGTGACTTAATGTATCGCGCGACAGAACTAGTCCATGGGACTCGTCTGGTCGTGCGACACTCTAAGACCACAGAGGTATTTTCGGACTGATTTCCTAATTTGATTAGGAAACAAATATTGATGCTAAAGTAGTATAAATATAACAATGTCCGACTTCACTAAAAAGCTAGCCGAATTTCTGAAAAGAAAATCACAACATATATTCTCAATATTCTTCATATGTTTAAGAGATCTAACAATCTTCAAGAAGCTTTTCTTGGTTCATTCAAAGGTGTGGATACCGAAAGAGGGTCTTCGCTCGTTCATCGATCAAGGCCTAGAGTTCAAGCAAATCTGAAGAACGAAGTTTGTGATTCAAAATCACATTATTAAATCGTTCGATAGCTCAAGAACGGAAAGCGTTCAAGGTTGGTTATTTCTATCTCATAGTTTTTCAATTTAATTGTATAGAACGGATCCTAGGCTCTTGATTTTTTGTGTTAATTAGATGCTTAATTCCGCTGCGCATGGACCCATAAAACCCAAGAGTGGTATCAGAGCCCCGTTGGTATCATTAAGTTTGAATTAACATGCTAGAAAAGCTAATATAAATCGTTTATATGTTCTTTTCGCATGTTATGTGGCTGCTGATAGATTGATTGTTTTTGGAAACAATGTGCCTAAATTCCATGGTTCTATTGATATTGAATTAAATATTTGTTAAAAGTCGTTTGCATGATTTAATTGCTCATGATTTAGAATTGATTGAATTCTCGCAAATTTGCAAAACCTGTAATTGGGTGTCACGCGACACTGCTGCTTGCCAAAGTGCCACGCGACGTAGTTGGGCCGATGGCTTCTCTCGGTTCTGTGGCGACATATTAGGACTCGGGAGTCTCGTCACACGCGACAAAACAA